>PVJS01007736.1:25775-55236 GCA_004027185.1 Glis glis | reverse complement strand
ACACCTGGATTCCTGACTCACAAAGACTATGATAAAGATTTGTTGGTTTTTTTTTTTTTCAGTACCAGGGATTGAACCCAGGGTCATTCGACCTCCGAGCTACACCCCCGGCCCTATTTTTTATCCTTTATTTTGAAACCAGGTCTCACAAAGTTGCAGAAGCCTCACTAATTAGCTAAGGCTGGCCGTGAACCCCGGATCCTCTGGTCTCAGCCTCCCAAGTACTGGGATTACAAGCGTGCGCCACCATGCCTGACAAGATTTGTTGTTTTAAATTGTTAATCTTGGGGGTAATTTGTTGCAGCAATAGAGAATTAAATCAGAAAAAAAAATCAAGTGTATGCCACAGATAGTTGATAACTTTGGGTAGGGACTCCAATTTGGGAATCTGAGATGGAATAAAATATTTAATACAGTCAGAGTGTAGGAAATACAATGATTTGTATAAGGATGCATCATGGTATAAAGCACCCTGCTACAGGATATTATATCAAACCATCCATTCTCATGATCCCACTTGATTTCTTAATATATAGATACTGATCTGTCTTAGAGGAGACAACACAAAAGCTCAGGTGGAGCCTATCTAGACAACTCTGACAAGTCTCCCCTCACTTCCCAATGACCTAACATGAAAACAAAGAAAGCTACATGGAAATGTCTGCACCAAATCTGGCAGGTCCCAAGTAAAACCACTATAATTAGATAGGCCTTAAGTGAGGAGGATGAGGAGGATGCTAAAAGGTCCAGGGCTTCACCTACCAAAGGCTGCAGGGAAGCTACTCTTCTTGTACCCTTCCCACTTCACACACACGCAGCAATCTACTCATTAGTAAGCCTCTTCTGAATGCTTGTGTGTGTGTATGGCACTAGGGATTGAACCCAGGAGCTTTCTACCTCAGAACTACACCTCCAGCCCTATTTTATTTTTTATTGAGAAACAGATCTCACTAAGTTGCTGAGGGCCTTACTAAGTTGCAGAGGCTGGCTGGCCTCGAAACTATGATCCTCCTGTCTCAACCTCTGACATACTGGGATTACAGGTGTGTGCCTCCACACCTGGCCTCTTCTGTATACTTTTAAGGAATTCAATTCCTAAGATTCAACATGGCTGGGGCATATACAGACAGATGTGGAGCCTTGTATCCAGCAACATCAAATGGAGAAAACAGAGGTAGAGGAAGCATTGGAGTTTCCTCACTCCTATCCGTGTACTTTTTATTATAGCCGTTGGCTGTTAACACAAATTCACAATGTTTTCACCCTTATATTTGCCTTGTTATAATCCTTAAAATTAATCAATCCCCAAATACATAATTGTCAAAGTTCTGTTCTATTTTAAGCTGTGATTTTAATATTGACATTACAAGCTCATTTCCAGAACCTGCCTGCAGCTGTGATTCAGCCAATCAGAGAGGGTGGTGTCCCAGCTAATAAGGCAGCCTGTAGGCAGAAGGGGTTTGAACTCCAGCTCTCCTGCTGACTGGCCCTGTCACCTTGGGCAAGTGGCTTAACGTCTTCCAAGCTTCAGTGTCCTTACTTGTGAGATGGAGATAATAATAGCACCTACCTTATAGCACTATTTTGAAGAATCAATGAGTCAATGCTTATAAAGTGCTTAGAACAGCAGCAGCTCCACAAACGCACTCCCTCCATGTTAGCTCTTAGTTCTGCAGTAAAACAGCCAGTGCTGGGGGGAAGGTGGGGGTGATGGTGGACAAGAAAAGAAACCTTAAGCTTCTCCAGTGTGGAGAAGTACCTCTTGCCTCAGGAGTCATCCTGACCCAGAAACAGTGTTAGTGGTGTGACATTAGGCTACTTTGTGTTCCCTGAAACCCCAGATTAATATTAGTACTCATGGGATAGTCTCTGGAGACCTACACTTGGTCCTGCTTATACCTTAGCCCTCGAGGGATCTTAGTTTATTCATTTAGACAAGTATGACTTAACTGGGGGAAAATTGGCTTATTGGGCCATTACTTTTCATTTTATGGTTCTGTGTTTTCTTTGGAAAAACAAATGATTGATTCTCTTGCCCAGCTGGGAGCAAAGCAAATCATAAACTTAGAACAACTGTCTGCGAGAAAAACCTTTCCAGACAGCAGTCCTTCTGACACATGCCACATCCTCTATTCCGGACAGAGTGCCAAGTTTGCTTGTTTGCTGTCTTCTAATACTCCAGATAAAAACACTACACTGGTAACTTTCCCGTGGTCATCTTTATCTCATGGTGAAGAGTCCTCACCCAGGAATAGGGAATGGAGGTCCAAGGACTGGCAAGCAAGAGGCTTGGGGTCCACCCATTCCTGTTCTCTGGGATAGACTATAACTTGGAGAAAGTCTTCTGGTTCCAGAGCTTGGGCTGGGAATCCCGCAAGGCATAAAGTTTTCCTTTCCTCTCACTGGACTAGTCAGCGTACACAAGCACACACTCAGAGGCTCTCTCTGAGTTATCTTGTGTGTGTGTGCACACATATACTTCTCACATATAAACACACTTCAAGACACACTCAGATGTGTGATGGTCACTGGTCCAAGGTGTTAAGAATGAGGAAGATCGTGGAGGGATGAGGGGCTTACATCAGTTCAGAAAAGGGAGCTTTCTGATAGATTACCAGCAAAGCAAAACTGAGCCACAGAGCCTTGTCCAGCCCTTCAGTGGGGTTCACGAGGGTAAGGTGCTAGACCCGGAATATCTCCCTGGTGGTATTTAATATTTATCTTTAAATTCAGTGCTTGAAGTCTGTCAATTTAGTGTGTTGGATTCTACCTGATTCTGAGATAACAGAATAAGAGAGGAAGATGAATTTCAGCCAGCCAATCAGCAGGCACTCAACCGATGTTTACTATGGGCTAGGCAGTGCACTGGGACAGAGAGATAACTGAGACATTATCTCTACCCTATGATAATATAATAGGGGAGATGAGACAAACACATGCAAAAAAGACTAATCTAAGATCAATGTTAGACTATTAATGCCAGAAAGGACTTTATCGTGTCAAATAGATTCATTTTGTCAATGAGACACATGCCAGAGATATTAAGTAACGGTCTTATGGCCACATGACCAAAAATAAATCAATTCTTCTAGATTGAATTACTTTCTCCATCTTTTTGCATTATTTTGTAACTTTATAAAAACTTTAACTTGGCCCTATGTCTTAACTGGGTCCACCCATGCGTCCCTCCTCCAGGAGTGTGAGGTTGCTCAGATGAGATGACCCGACACTTTTATGGAGCCCACGGTGACCGATGAAGTCATAATTTTGCAGGAGCTCAATTTATCAACTTAAAATGATGCGAATGGAGCAGAGACAATAGTCCAGGTAACTTTTCTCTTGGCGCCATTCATTACAATAGGTAGCACAGGTAGAAAAAAGTCTAAATCTTGGATACAAATTCAATGTAAGATATTTCAAACTTGGCATAAAAATCACAAGCCTGTTTCCAAGCCCTTCTGTTCTTTTCCATTTTACCCTCAGTTCTTGTATAACTTTATGTACAAGGGCAATGCATTTTTATTTCAGCCAGCAGGAAAAGGTCAGGTTCCTCAGGTGCTTTTGACTCTTCGTATTCACAGACAGAATCATTGAAAGGTTTTGATATATTTCTCCTAAGGGTTTTTTGAAATTATACCAGGTCACTCAATCTTCAAGCATTTATTTCAACATTTCAAAAAAATCTTCTACTTTTTGCCAAATACTAGGTGAGTTGTTGACTTCAAGCTCTCCTGGCTGAATTATCGAACAATTACTTTATACCCAGGAAAAATCCCAGCATAGTGGTTGCATTATTTTCCTAGGGCAGCTGCGATGAATTATCACAAACTTGGTGGCTTAAGCGCTTCATTTTCTCAGAGTTCTGGAGGCTAGAGGTCTGAAATCAAGATATCAGCAGGGCCACATTCCCTCCGAAGGCTCTAGGGAAGAATCTGTTGCTGCCTCTTAGTTTCTGGTGGTTCCTGGCACTGCCTTAGCATCCCTTGTCTTGTAACCATAGCACTGTAATTTCTGCCTCTGTCGCCGTCTTTGTGTATCTCTCCATCACCTCTCCTATTTCTGTAAGGACACTAATACTAGTCATTGGATGCAGAGCCCACCCTAAATCCAGGATGATTTCATCTCTAGGTTCTTAATTATACCTGCAAAGATCCCATTTCCAAATAAGGTCAGATTGTGAGGTGCCAGGTGGACATGAGTTTGAGGGGAGCACTGTTAAACCCATTAGAGCTGTCATTGCTAGCTTGGTGTGTTGATAAGATTGGCAGTAAAAAGGTAATAATGGGGCCAGGCATGGTGGTACATGCCTGTAATCCCAGGACTTGGGAGACTGAGATAGGAGTATTGAAGGTTCAAGGCCAACTTCAGCATACTTAATGAGGCCCTCAGCAACTTAGTGAGACCCTCAGCAACTTATTAAGACCCTGTTCCAAAATAAAAAATGAAATGTTCTGGGTGTTGCCAGGCCTGGTGGCACATGCCTGTAATTCAAGTACTTGGGAGGTTGAGACAGGAAGATCACAGTTTTGAGGCCAGCCTCAGCAATTTAGTGAGGCCATCAACAACTTAGTGAGACCCTGTTTTAAAATAAAAAATAAAATAGGACTTGGGGTAGCTCAGAGGTAGAATGCCCCTGAGTTCAATTCCCAGTACCAAACAAACAAAGAAACAAACAAACAAACAAACAAACAAACGGATAATAATGGAGGGAAGCGTAATGGTCTGCATGGACGAGTGCCTCCATTTGACTATTGGTTCATCACAGTTCTATTCCTTCTCCTGCATTTATGCAGAATGCTCACTTGGATTCTATCTCCCCATTCGCATGTTCCTTTGACAGTGACGCTGGTTCTTATGTGTTTGCCAAGCTCCTGAGTCATGCTCTCACGAGCACCCTGGCCTGTCTGGTTTCCAGCATTGCCCTTCATTACCCACCTCCTTTTATTTAACAAATATTCACTCAACCCTTCTTATGTATCAGGCACTGTCTCAGATGCTGAATTCCCAGGGAAGGACATGACAGACAAGGTCCCTGCCCGCATGTAGTGAACATCTTAGTTGGAAGAGGGAATGGGGGGGGGGGCAAACAGAAAATAGCACCCAGAATAGTCTGGGGATCATAGCAGTTACACTATAAATGTTTGTGATTTACTAGAATGAACAAGATAGTTTCTGATAATGACAAAATATATGAAGAAAATAGATTGATGTGAACTGCAGCATTAAGATAGGCACACACCTGTAATCCCACTGTGTGGGAGGTTGAGACAGGAGGATCACAAGTTAAACGCCAGCCTCAGCAACTTAGTGAGACCCTCTTTCAAGAAAAAAAAAAACAGAAGGGAGTGTAACTCAGGAAGAGAATGCCCCTGGGTTCACTCCCCAATAACACACACACACACACACACACACACACACACACAACCACACGACCAAGATGAAAGGCTCTTTGAGAGGTGATATAGGCTTAGAATGTGAAGAAAAGGAAGGAGCCAGCTGAGGAGAGGTGCCCAAGTTAAGGAGAGGGCAAGCGAAACATCAGTGAATTGATTACAAGCTGATTATATTTGGGGACAGAAAGAGGACAATGCGACTGAGAAAAACTGAGCAAGGGAGAGTGTGGTACAAGTTGGTGTAAGAAAAGCAGAAAGGAACTTGGTTATGCTAGACACTGTAGATCATGCAAAGGAGTCCGGGTTTAATTTCCAGTGCAGTTGGAAGCTGTTTGAGGTTTAAGGAGTAAACTGATGTGATTTAAGGCATGAATTAAAAGATCACCATGGCTGCCTTGGGGAGAAAGGGTTGTAGGAGGCAAAAATAGAAGAAGGATGTGCACACGTTAGGATGTTTTAGCACACAAACAGGTCGTAAGTGTAAAAGACATTGGTCCCACTGTCCCTTGTATATCTAGGAGAGGACTGGGTTGGCCAAAGCTGCAGGGGTGGTCTGGTCCCAAAGAGACTCATCTTTTAACCTGACCATGCTGAATAAATAGTATCCATTTCCATGTCAGCCACGATGTAAAAAAGATGGGAAAGTACTGCTCTCATGAATATCGTTCATGCTTCTGGCTGTCACACTTCTGTTACAAACTCTTTCAATGTTTGGAGCATTTCCCACTGTGGTGACCAGCTTCCACCATGGCCTCTAACAATCCCTTCATCCTGGCCTTCACATCCTTGTGCATTCTCCTCCCACGTAGTATCAGGGTTTCATCTGGTAACTAAAAGAACATAACAGAAGTGATGGTATATCATTTTTAAGATTATGTTATAAAAGACTGTGGCGTCTGAGGTGGGCTCTGTCTCTCTCTTGGATCACTCACACTGGGCTAGTTGCTGGCATTTCTTGAGAATATTCAGGTATTCCTGAGGTACAGAGGTTGCCTGGTGAAGAACTGTGACTAATAGCCAGTAAGTGTTCTTGAAAAGAGCCCCAGTCTGGTCTTCAGATGAGGCAGCTCTGAGCAGCCAAACTGCCAATTCAGGAAATACCCTAAACCAGAAACATCCAGCCAAGCAAGTCCCAGAATCCTGACACTTAGAAACTGTGAAACGGCACATTTGTTGGCTTGTTTCAAGTTGCTCCGTTTCGGTGTCATTTGTTGCATGGCAGCAGATCATGAATTCACCCCGTGTTTGAGCACTGGCATCACAAGGTAGAAGCCAGAGCTCTCTTTATAAGCCTCCCTCGCAGTAAGGTCAGACACATTGACCCGAGCGAGCTGCGCCAGTCTGACCCAACTGAGACTTCAATGCAGGAAAAATGAAGGAGAGGGCGCCGCAGAGACGGGATTCTGTTGACCGTGGTGGAAGGAGATTCAGCTTCCAGAGGAGGCAGAGTTGCTGGTGGTGGATGTCATGCCACCCTCTGTCCAGGTGAACTGTTGTGCCTGCCCCTGGCAGTGGTGGAAGCAGGGGGGTCACCGCTGCAGCCGTCTGCTTATGGAGCACGGACATTGTTCTTGGCTGCCTGGCCCCCAAGCACGATTCACTGCAGGGCATTCTTTCATATACATTGCTTTAACTATCTCACGGGTTCTGCTGTTGACAACTAGGAACTCAGACTGACACGCAGGCCTTCAGAGCCATATCACTGCCTCCAAGTGGCTCAAATAGTATGGAAATGAACTCACTGTCACAGTAAGTACAGAAGGAGGGGGCCGCAGAGCTGCACCACCAAGACTTTGGCAGTTACTAGAGTGCTTAAGGATGTGTCCTCTGTGTGTTTCATCCTCTCTGGTTGGTCACAGTTTGTATTGGTCCAATCGAGTACAGGATTGAATTAGATATGACAATGTCCAGAAGTAAAAGTATCACCAGAGAAGCCTCAAGGAGCTCCCAGAGAGGGGGACCTCAATTCAGCGTATGTTGCCTGGTGGTAATTCTCCTTGGTTCTTGCTTCTCTGCATGGAAAGAATTCACATGAAAAGCAAAAATGGGGGGGGGGGAGGGAATAAGAGGCTTATTCAGGGAAGTGAAGGTACAGGACTAGCGGGGTGCTTGGCAAACATTGCAGAAATGAATCTAAGAACACATCAGTTAGAAACACAGGCAGAGGAAAGCAAAGACATGTTCCAAGGGAGGATGTAGAGTGAGTGCGAGAAGCCCCTTCTTGGTCTGGGTTTCTGATTTTTTTTTTTTTTTGCGGTACTGGGGATTGAACGCAGGGGCGCTACCTCCGTGCTACACCCCCGGCCCTATTTTTTTATGCTTTATTTTGAGACCGGGTCTCACGAAGTTGCGGAGGACTTCACTAAGGAGAGAGAGAGAGAGAGAGAGAGAGAGAGAGGGAGAGAGAGGCAGAGAGAGAGAGACAGAGAGAGAGAAAGAGAGAGAGACAGAGAGAGAGAGAGACAGAGAGAGAGAGAGACAGAGAGAGAGAGAGAGCTGAGGCTGGCCGCGAACCCGGATCCTCCGGTCTCCGCCTCCCAAAGTACTGGGATTACAAGCGTGCACCACCACGCCCGGCTGGGTTTCTAATATTTATAGAGGGACAGGCAGTAGCTAGGGGCTGGACTAGAGGTGGAGCCAGGGCAGAGATGCACAATTTCATGCCAATTTTTCTAGCCATTGTGTGTTGCCTTTATATCATGTTACTTTTTGTAGCCAAGGGCATAAGCCAAAGACTTGGGCTGGGTTGTTCACAAGTTGAGTGGCTTCCTTTTCATCCCAACGGTTCCTGGTTTCATTTCAGTGGTTCATGAGCATTTCCTGCATTCCAAGGATCCGTGGGTGCTTTTCTTTTGAGACTCAGTATATCTTTGTCCCCCCCCCTTTAGATCCCTGAAGTAGGATAGAAGAAATAAAAAGAAATAGGTCGAAAGGAGACATAAAGGAAGGATGAGGAAAATACAACTTTAGTATGAGAGCCTTGTGTTAAAGCTCCTCACTCCCAAAACTTCTGGGAAATTTATAAATCTTACTCCTTCACTTATGATAATCACCCTGAGTTAACTATCTTACCAATGAAGAGTTTAAGCAAAAGTGGTATCTACTAATCAAACAACAGAGACTGCATCAAAGACAGGAGCACCATACTAGAAATACACTCACTTGTGAGAAATACCTCGAGAACTCTTAATTATCCCACCTATGAATAATTTAAGCAAAAGATAACTACTGATCATACAATGGAGACCACATTAAGAATCTGAAAAATGAACAGATAACAGGACCGATGTCATCCTCACATACCTTCCCAAGTTTCCCAAGTTTCACCAAGTTCCCTTTTTATTTTTTTTATTTTTGTTTTTTTGGTACTGGGAACTGAACCCAGGGGTATTCTACCTCTGAGATACACCCCTAACCACTTTTCATTTATATTTTTAAATAGAGTGTTGCTAAATTGCTGAGGCCAGCCTCACTCCTGAGATCCTCCTGGCTCAGCCTCCCAAGTACTGGAATTACCGGCATGCATCACTGTGCCTAGCTTCACCAAGTTTCCTTTAAAAGAGCCATAAACCCCCAAAGTGTGTCTCTCACTCTGAAGATGGCCCACATCCTCCCTTGAATGCATACTTCTTGCTTTCCTAAGTAAATCTCTGTCTGTAACTGACTGGCACATGCTGAAATATTTTTCTACCCAGTAAGCCAAGGATCCTGCTGGTTCTGAGTTGAGTTCCCCTCTGTTTCCCACTGGGAACTCCTGGGGCCCTTCTTGGAATTCTTTTCTTCCATGACATCCCCAATTTTCTATTTCAGAAAGAGGCTCTGTATTCCTTGTGTCCCTTTATTTCGAGTGAGGAACCTTACTCAGGAACCCTCCATAGACTTTCCTTCATGATTCATTGGCCATAATTTGGTCAGCTGCTCCTTCCTTAAATGAGTGTCTGGTAAGGAGACTGGCATTACCACAATCGCCTCAGACTACTTAGGTTCTAACTCCAGGATCTGGAGAAAGAGCCAGACTCCTTTAAAGCACCAGGCTAGGTAAAAGAAGGTGGCTACGTGATAAAATATTAGGAGATTAATAGATGTCAAGTAAGCAACCAATACTGTCTGTTGTAGGATGTTATTAGACGATCCAGGCAGAAGGAGATGGTGGTTAATATTAGGGTAATGGAGTGGGGACAGAGAGAAGGAAGCAGATCGTCGATATATTACACATCGAAAATCACAAAAGCCTGGTGTAGTGGCGCATGTCTGTAATTCCAGTACTTGGGAGGTTGAAACAGGAGGATTGCAGGTTCAAGACCAGCCTTGGAAACTTAGAAAGACCCTCAGAAACTTGACAAGACCTTGCTTCAAATTTTTAAAAACATGGGGCTTGGGGCGTAGTTTGGAAGTAGAATGTCCCTAGATTCAATCCCTAGTACCACCAAATAAATAAATAAATAAATAAAAATAAGATTTTCTGGTGAATTGGATTAGCAGGCAGGAAGGGAAAGGGAGAAAGTGAATGATGCAGCTGGGTGTGGTGGCACACATCTGTAATCCCAGTACTTGGGAGACTGAGACAGGAGGATCACATGTTCCAGGACAGCCTCAGCAACTTAGTGAGACTCTCATCAACCTAGCGAGACCCTGTTTCAAAAATAAAAATATAATAGGGCTGGGAGTTTAGCTCAGATGTAGAATGCCCCTGGCCCAGTACCCCCCACACACACACACGGAATGACGCATTAGTTCAGACCTGGGCAATTCAATGAAGAGCTCACGTAAGTGAGGAGGACTGAGAATAACAAGGGTAAGTTGAATGTGAAGCTAAGGGGAGATAGATCCCTGTTGATGATACCGACCCAAGTGTCACCAGCACAGAGAAGGAACTAAAGATCACAGTGTTAAATGAAATTTCTTAGAAAAAGGATAGAAAGAGGAAAGGTCTGAGAACCAAGCTCTGGGGCACCCCGACAGAGGACAGGTAAAAGAGACGACAGTAAAAGAGAATGAGAAAAGAAGAAGCCGGGCGTGGTGGTGCACGCTTGTAATCCCAGTACTTTGGGAGGCAGAGACCGGAGGATCCTGGTTCGCGGCCAGCCTCAGCTCTCTCTCTCTCTCTCTCTCTCTCTCTCTCTCCCCTTAGTGATGCCCTCTGCAACTTCATGAGACCCAGTTTCAAAATAAAGTAAAAAAAATAGGGCCGGGGGTGTAGCGCGGAGGTTGAACACCCCTGGGTTCAATCCTCGGTACCGCAAAAAAAAAAAAAAAGAAAAGAAGAAAACCACAACCCATCTCAGAGGCCAAAGAGATGGCCCAGCAGTGTCCTCCAGCCTCCTTCATACCATCCCCAGTCCTCCCGTCCCCAGTCCTCCCCACCCTACTCCACCGGGGATGTCTGTGTTTGAAGGTAACAACCACCTTGTGCATTTTAACTAGCATCTGGGTTCAAAGCTTCATATAAATGGATTTACTTCAAGTGAGTTTCACTTCCAATTGAGCCTAAAAACCACTGGAGACCGAAGAAAAATAAGAACATAATTGAGAGGAGAAAAAAAAATACAACACTTTAGAAAACCTGTCTACTTTTTCTTCCTTGAATAATATTTGCAAGACATTTTTCTCATAAATGTCATGGCAAAAGGCTAAGAAAACCCCACAAAATAAGCTTTGAATATATCTCTTAATACTCCAAACATTTAAAACAAAAATGAACAAGACTACCTCTTACTATTTTATTCAGGCAATACACTTAAAGCATTTCACAAATAACATTATGTTGCTTTAAATAGAACTATTTCAAATAGGACACCTGATATGTAATGATCTTGTTTTTTTAGATCTAAAATGAAATTAAGGCATGTGCTTTTATCTTAATCAATGGGGGTTAAAGTTATAGTTTAAAAGGCGTATCTCTTCCTCTAATTAAACCCTCAAAGTCAGGCAGCCATCTACAGTCCGTTAAAGTTCATATTTTGCATAAAACCTTCATTATCTGAACTTTATGAATTTCCTTTCCTTTCAGCACACCACACTCTCAAAAGAGGTTTAAATTCAGAAGACCCTTCAAGAAATGCAAAATAAGCCCTCACTTTGGCACACTGCTGTGCCCTGGTGAACCTGAAGGACTCTAAACCTCCCTGGGAACAAATGTTCTTCCACAGGGAATTAAATGGTTCAAAAGAAGAAAAAAAAATAGCTTTCCAGGTGCAGTGGCTCTAATCTCAGTGACTCAGGAGGCTGAGGCTGGAGATCGCAAGTTCAAAGCCAGCCTCCACAATTTATCAAGACCTTATTCTTTTCTTTTCTCCTCCCTCCCTCTTCTCCTCTCTCTCTCTCTTTTCTTTCTTTCTTATTGAATCCAGGGACACTCTACTTCTGAACTACACCCCCAGCCCTTTTCATTTTTTATTTTGAAACAGTATCACTAAGTTTCTGAGGCTGGCCTCAAACCCGCAATCCTCCTGTCTCAGCCTCCCATGTACTGGGATTACAGACATGTGCCACCATGCCTGGCTTGTGAGACCCTATTTCAAAATAAAAAATAAACAGGGCTGGGGATGTAGCTCAGTAATAAAGTGCCCCTGGGTTAGATCCCCAGTATCACCAAAAAACAAAACAACCAAACCAAAACAAAAAGGTACTGCCTAAGGGGAAGGAGAGAAAACATATTTATGTGATAGAGGACACCCTTTATTTTGCAGTTCTTGAATGGGAGGAAAATTTATGTTCAGTTAGTGGAAAATCTTTATGTAAAATCTGAACTTTGATGAGTTGCAAACAGAGAAATTTAGGTTTCTTTGTTGGAGGAAGGTGGTTCTAATGCACATGGACATGAGAGGCAGAAGTGCAGAAGAGAAGGATCGAAAGGATACACACCAGGGGAAAAGCCAGTGGAGGGATTCAGCCCCCAGAGAGACGGCTGATTTCTTAAACAGGTGGGACTGAATTAACAAAATCATAGGAGCACAGAGTGTTTCACTAGTAGTTTGTAGTATAATCACCTGGGCTTTAATCAATTCTTTAGTAAGCTGTATATAATTCATTTTAGAGTGCAAACTTGGCTTTCCTGAAGCTGTCCAGGGGGATCATAAAAGTCTCCAAGAGTGTATATAAAATTTGAAAAATCCTGCCAGGCAATTCTGATATGAGATTCACGAGGAGACATATTGTGTGGCAGTTAAATTTCAGTCTCTGGAGTCTCCCTAACGTGAATTTGAATCTCTGTTCCACTTCTTACTAGCTGTGTGACCTTGGGTAAGTGACTTCATCCTCAGAGTTTCAGTGTTCTCATCTATAAAATCAGGATGATAATAACAATAACTATTTCAAATGGTTGCAGTAATGATTAAATTAAAAACACATTGAGCACAGCATATAGCATGTGGGAGAGAGCAATTGCTTAATAAGTGTTGGCTATAAATGGATGCACAGGCCAGTCTGGAAAGACCACACAGGAACCAAACATAGCTTGTTCAGGCACTTCCCATCCTCACAGGCAGAAAAGAAAATCAAGGCATAGACCCCACAGCAGGGTTGGGTAAGGCTGCTCTCACTAGCCCTCTGGGCCTGTCCAACCTAGGATGGGGGCTCTGGGCTCTTTCCCGGGCCCACCTGCAGAGGAGGTGGTGGTGGACAGCAGGGCTCAGGGGTCAGGCGGCCCATCTCTACTCACTGTGTGACTGGAGCAGGCTATTAAATTTATCTGCTTGTGTTTCCTCAGTTAATAAGTAGGGATAATTAATAACAATATCTTCCCCATGGGATTGTTATGGAGACTGTATGAGCTGATATATTTAGAGCATTTTTGGAGTGTCCTGCACAAAGCGTGAGCTCAAAAACTATAATAAAAATAATCATAATATAATACTTATAATAACTTAGAAATAGGCCTCTAGGATTCTAAATTCTACTTTGTTTCTCAATAAAAGCTTTTTGCAGAATGAATTTATGGAAAGAAAATGAGAAAGAAGGAAATTAGGAAATTGTAGTTACAAGTGGAAAAGAAAAACAAGAAAATTTGCAACAGGGATAACTCAAAGTCTAAGAAGATCATTTTCAATGATATTTATGAAAACATATTTATAGATAACAAAATATATAGAGTAAATATATCCATGATAAAAGATAATTATTTTTCAGTTATAACTAATGTAAGATGAAAGAAGAGGAAGTAAGCTTAAATATGGAATTAAGATTCAACATAAAAGTTGTATCAAAAACCTTTGCAGCCGGGGGTGGTGGCGTATGCTTGTAATCCCAGTACTTTGGGAGGTGGAGACCGGAGGATCCGGGTTCGCGGTCAGCCTCAGCTCGCTCTCTCTCTCTCTCTCTCTCTGTCTCTCACTCTCTCTACTTAGTGAGGCCCTCCGCAACTTCATGAGACCCGGTTTCAAAATAAAGTATAAAAAATAGGGCCGGGGGTGTAGCGCGGAGGTAGACTGCCCCTGTAACCCGGTACTGCAAAAAAAAAAAAAACTTTGCATTTGCATTTATTGGGCATTCAACAGCCATTTGATTTAATATATTGGTTGATTAAATGTGATTAATAGTAAACTCACAACTAACCTGAGCCTGGTTCTTTGGACAGAGTGAGAACTGAGACAAACATGGTTTTCTTAAGGTCTTCTGAATAAAGCCAAAGAGGCAATATAAGCAATGTTTCTCTCTCTCTTTCCTCTTTGTCCCCTTTCCTACTTTCTATATATACTTAGAAATTTTTTTGTGAAAGCTACTTTTCACTGAGCAAAGGATCATTGAAAATTTAAGTGTTTAATACGCATTTTCTCACCCATGAATGTGTGCATTGACCTTTTATCTTAATAATCGGGTTCCTCAGTATAAGTCAACCTTCTCTAAATTGATTTTCAGCACTGGGGAGTGAAACTTGCTGTAGAAGATAAGGAAAAGTGTTGGTTATTTTAAAAAAATTAAATCTCTTTAGCTAGTTGGATATTCCGCAACGACATGTGGCACAGTCTAGCCAGTCTGGGATGTCATACTCCTCTTCTCTCTTTGGAGCATCCAGAGTGACTGTAGTTCAAACCTGTCCAGGGTGAATGGCATTAGCCACTTTAAAAGGCAGCTCCAGGGATATTTTTAAATTTTTTATTTATTTATTTTGTGTAGTACTAGGAATTGAACCCAGGGGTGTTCTACCTCTGAGCTGCACCCTCAGCTCTATTTTATTTTTTATTTTGAAACAGAATCTCACTAAGTTGCTGAGGGCTTCCTTGAATTTATCTGGTAAAGCCAGGCATAGTGGCACATGCCTGTAATCTCAGTACTTGGGAGGCTGAGACAGGAGGATCACAGGTTCCAGGCCAGCCTCAGCAACTTAGTGAGACCCTGTTTCAAAATAAAAACTAAAAAAGGGTGTAGCTCAGAGATAGAATGACCCTGAGTTCAATTCCCAGTATATAAAAAAAAAAAAACCTCATCTGGTGGGGAAGGGTGTGGAGATCTAGGTTTTTCTCAGTCTCAGTCAGCAGAAATCTGACCTCTGCTCTCTCCTCTTGCCTCATTCTGAACAGATGAACAAATGTAGAACCACGAGTGTCTACTAAGAAGACACAGCAAAAGAGGCCCAGACCCTCAGACCCAGAACATTGCCTCCTGTCCTTTCAATGTATTCCTTGTACGCTATAGCTTTTAAATGCTAAAGCTAATAAATCTCTTCCTTTAAAGTAAAAGAAATGGTAGGTAAACTTTGTAGTTGTCAAGCATAAAGAAAGGAAGGAACTCACAGTCCAGGAAGGAGGAATACAGATTTTGAACATACCAGAACAGCTTGCTCCTTGGGGTAATGGACAAAGTCACATGGACAAAGTGATGCTACTTAATTCCCAATTGTTTTCATTTTATC
This sequence comes from Glis glis, assembly GCA_004027185.1. Lineage (NCBI taxonomy): Eukaryota > Metazoa > Chordata > Mammalia > Rodentia > Gliridae > Glis > Glis glis. The sequence goes on along the minus strand of PVJS01007736.1, from coordinate 39,993 downwards.
TCTCAAGAGAAAAATTCACCCCAAACAGGAAAGGATGAAGCTCACAGATTTAAAAAGAGACCAATGCCCAGGATGAGAGGGTGACTTCCCGGAACATGGGCTCTAGGTCATCTCTAATCTCTTGGTCCAGGTGAGCTGTACTTCAGTCTCTGGAGCAAATGTGAGGGTGAGTAGATCCCTATTTTGGATAATTAAGCGGGAGGTTTGTGAGCACTTCAAGCGAGTACTAATCATTAGGTGACAGCACAGGTTCACTGAGAATCAATGATGTCATTTGAATCTTATTTTCTTTTGTTAAAGGCAACTTTCTGACAATGATCTGAATCAACCAAAATGATGATTAACAGGAAGTTCTGCCATTAGGAATCCCAAGCCATTTCCCAAATACAGAATCTGAGTCTTGGAGCAGGATGTGGTCTAAGGGTAGCATGAGAGTTAAGGGGTTTTGTCCACTGCATGTTGGGGTGCTGTCATCCTAGCAGCAAGGCAGAAGTTTGAGGCATGGAGAGAACAGGAAGTACTGCGTGCCGCATGTTGAACAAGTGCATCAGGAGCGTTGGGTTCAGCTCAGGTGCCACATGTCAGAAAGGATTTTGACCACTGGAAGTACATGGAGAAGATAATGCAGAAGCTGATGAGAGGACTCAAGCGAGGTCAATGGGAAGTAAAGATATTGGGTAATTTTACCCTGAAGGTGACTCAAAGCAGCAGTGTAGCATAGGAAACACAGGCTCTGGAGCCAGACAAACCTGAATGGGTCCTGGCTATCAACAATAAGATGTGGAATCTTGGGGAAGCTGCTAAATCTCTGTGTTTGTTTCTCATCTGTAAAATGGAGAAATAATGTATGTGGGTCCGGTCTCCGCCTCCCAAAGTACTGGGATTACAAGCGCGCACCACCACGCCCGGCCCATAAGTCTTTTTTCAAAGGCTCTTTTTCTCAGCATATGCACTAGAAGTTCTCAAAATTCCCTGTTTGGAAGCATTATCATGAATAGTACCTCTAGATTAGTCTGTTTTGTGCTGCTGTAACAGATCGAATAATTTGTAATAAACAGAAATTTACTTTCCCTCAGTTCTGGGGACTGTAAGTCCAAGATCAAGGTGCCAGCTGACTCAGCTTCTGGTGAGGGCTCACTTTCTGCTTGCAGAGAGAAGGTGAACCCTCTGATAGTTCTTCCTATAAGGACACTCATCCTTTGGGTCAGGGCTTCCTCCTTATGATCTCATTTAACCTTAACTACCTCCTTTATTCCCCCTGTCTCCAAATACAGTCACATTGTGAGTCAGGGCTTCAACATAAGAATTTGATGGGGACCCAATTCAGTCTTTAGCAATATCTGTTTCCTTTCCTTGGACATTTTTCTCCTAGTTATCTCTCATTCTTCAGGACCTGAAGTAGGATACCTGCAAAGTTGCAAGACCTCTTAAAGCTTGGCCTTGACTCAGAATACAGTTCCACACATTCTGTTGATTAAATTTGCAAGGCCTGACCAGATTCAAGAAGGGGAGTAGACTCAACTTCTTTGGTGTGTGTGTGTGTGTGTGTGTGTGTGTGTGTGCGCGTGCGTGTGTGTGTGTGTGTGTGTGTGTGTGTTTTACTGGGGATTGAACCCAGAGGCATTCTACCTCCAAGCTACACTCCAGCCCTATTTTATTTTATTCAATTTTGATAGAGTCTCACTAAGTTACCTGCTGTCCTCAAACCCACCATGTGCTGCTGGCCTTACACCTACAATCCTCCTGTCTCAGCTTCCCAAGTACTGGGATTACAGATGTGTGCCTGGCTAGACTCAACTTCTTGTTGGAAGGAGTTGTAAAGTCACATGTTCAAGGACATGTAGAATGGACGGGATGCCTCTTGCTTATCTTTGGAAACAATCTACCAATTTGTCCATGAGTAAAATATTTAAACACCTGATTTCACTTAACTTCATCAGTAAAAGAGGAAATACATGAGGAAGTCATGTGTTGTTTAATGAGATTTAGTCGTGCCAAGATCAGAGTGTTCTTACACAAAGCTAGGTGTTCCAGTCTATTGCACGCCTAAGCTATAGAGTTTATTTCTCCTAGGCTACAAATATGAACTGAATCCTGCAGGGAATTGTAACACAATGGTAAATATCTGTGTATCTACTATAGAAAAGGTAAAGTAAAACTACTATAAAAGATTTTAAAAAGGTACACCTTTATGGGAGAGTCGCAATGAGTGGAGCTTGCAGGACTGGAAGTTGCTCTGGGTGAGTTAGTGAATGTGAAAGTTGAGGACATTACTGTACACGTCCGTAGACTTCGTAAACGCTGTACATTCGGGTGACACGACATTTATAAAAAAATATCTTCAGTAGTAAATCTTAGCTTTCTGTAACATTTTTATCTTGTAAACTTTTAAATTTTTAAAACATTTTTGATTCTTTTGTACTAACACTTAGCGTAAAACACAAACATATTATATAGCTGTATGAAAATGTTTTCTTTCTTTATATCCTTATCCTATAAACTATTTTCTATTTAATTTTTTTAACTTTTTAGTCTGTTTTGTTGAAACTAAGACACAAGCACATACATTAGCCTAGGCCTACACAGGGTTGGGATAATCAATATCATTGCTTTCTATCTGCACATTTTGTCCCACTGGAGGGTCTTTAGGGGCAATAACAGGCACAGAGCTGTCACCTCCTATCATAACACTGCCTTATTCTGGAACACCTCCTGGATCACCTGCCTGAGGCTGTTTTACAGTTAACTTTTTTTTATAAGCAGAAGGAATACACTCTAAAATACTGATAAAAGGTGTAGTAAATACATGAACCAGTAAAACTCATTTGTTATCACTATCAAGAATCATGTACTGTTCATAATTGTATGTGCTATACTTTTATATGACCAGTAAAGCAGTGGTTTGTTTACACCAGCATCACCACAAACATGTGAGTAATGCATTGGTGTACAACATTATGATAGCTAAGATGTCACTGGGTGATAGGAACTTTTAAATTCCATTATAATCTTAAGGGACCACTGTCATATACGTAGTGATTCCTTGACCAGAACTTTGCTATGTGGTTCATGCCTGTAATAACATTAACCAGTTTGGGGTGTTGTAATACATTAAGAAAATATGTTTAGCACCTAGCACAGTGTAGTAGACACATGACAGAAATAACACACACACACACACACACACACACACACACACACACACTAATTTGCTGAAGCTGGTCTCAAACCTGAGATCTTCCTGTCTCAGTCTCTCAACAAAAATATATATTGATTGAACCCATACTATGTAATAGCACTATTCTAAGTACTTTACATGTATTACTTTAAGTAATCTCATTAACAATGCCGTGAGGTACATATCAGTATTTATCTGATGAGAAAGTCTAGGCACAAACATTTTAACTTGCACAAGGTTGGTTGCTTAGTAACTATTCTAATTCTTAAATGTCTTACTACCTGCTATTAAGAACCAAGGGACGGTTCTTAGTTTTGTTTCTCTTTAAACTCCATTTGATTATTACTTTTCAATCACCTCCTTATTGAGCCACATTTTTTTTTTTGCGGTACCGGGGATTGAACCCAGGGGCGTTTTACCTCTGAGCTACACCCCCGGCCCTATTTTTTTATACTTTATTTTGAAACCGGGCCTCACGAAGTTGCAGAGGGCCTCACTAGGAAGAGAGAGAGAGAGACAGGGAGAGAGAGAGAGAGAGCTGAGGCTGGCTGCGAACCTGGATCCTCCGGTCTCTGCCTCCCAAAGTACTGGGATTACAAGCATGCGCCACCACGCCCGGCAATTAAGCCACATTTTAAATGCCAAAGTCCTCTCCTATTTCTCCAGTTCTTCTTTCTTGAGGAACCCATTCAGTGTGGCAACTCACTTGATGATGCCAGTCTCCCCTCTATCAACTCTAGGCTAGCATTTCTAAGTGTCATCAGGTTCTGATTATATATGAGCCAGGTACATCTTTGAGACTTATCTCTTTCATTTCTTCCTCATTCTACTGTTTGCAATTTTGCCAATACTTGAAATGTTTTTCAAATGTGGATGTTTCCAGCAATCAGCTATTAAATCTGGCCTGGTCTAGGCCTTCATCATACCTTACCTGATTTGTTGAAGTTGTTAAGTTCACCTACTGCTTTCAGTTCTTTCTGACATACTGGCATCGGTGTTGTATTTCTACAGGCTTTAACACACACTTCGCTCCTCCCCACTTCTACACCAGTCCTATCATCATGTGCTCTCCAGTGTCAGCTCCATTGTCCCATGGCCTCTCCTCCTTCTGTAAGCCTCTCCTTTGGAGGACCGGCACCTGCTCAGCTTCTCCCTCTTGGCTTTTTTTTTTTTTTCTCTCTCTCTCTTCTCATTTTCCTAGGGCAGAGTCTCCCTGTCTTTTCACAATACTCTGGAGTTATCTTTACAACTCTGCATTTTCTATGCTACTCCCACATAAGCTTCTTGAAGCCCTAGCACCATTCACAGAGGGTTTCAAATCTTACTTGTTGGGTGAACATTCTATGGGATCCTGAATTACCTTTTTATGAATGCGGTTTGCTATGAGATGCCCCTAGAGACAGCATGGCCTTATGGCTAGGAGTGTGTTGCCAGTTGTAGAGATTCTCCTCTAATTGTTCTAGAATGGGGCTTGTTACTAATATTATATAAATATGTAAAAGCAAGAGAGGGAGAGAGACAGAGACACAAAGAGAAAATCAAAGTTAACCCTTTTCCCCCTATGAACTTGGGCAAGTGACATCTTTCTCAGTCCTTGGTTTTTCAATAGCAAAGTAGAGAATAATAGGTATACAGGTGTTTAGGGCGATCTAGAAAATTAAGTGAGATTATATATTCAGAAGTCTTGTGGCACAGTGCCTGGCTCACAAAAGGGCTCAATATTTTATAGTTATTTCTGGGCTTATTGTCTTAAAGACCTAAGATATAGGTGGATGAAAGGTGCTCTGAAGTCCCTTCCAAACATCTAAAATCTGGGATATTCTCCCTTGGGTGCTGGGGAAACAATCAGTTGCTTAGAAAACCCGTCAGTACCTACAAAACTCTAGGTAAGCCTGCATGCCTTTCCCAGAGTCATTATTTGACCTTCTGATCTGAGAGCCTCCACCTGGTCCAAATCACCAAGTGGGTCCGAATCCTTCCTTTGTTGGCAAATCTTGGCCCCAAACCCCGCATTTGGGTGCCTGACACCCTTAGGCCCAAGGTTTCTGCCCAGGCGGCGTTTTTCAAGTTCGAAGCAGGCACCCGGTTCTCCACGGGTGTGGTCCAGATTCCAACCTTCGCGCTCCGAACCCCAGGACGTGCCCGGGACACAAGCTGCAAGGAGTGGTGGGAGGGGATGCTCGGTTTGCATCTGGGCAGGCGAGCGGGGTGGCGAGAGCGCCCGGAGCGCGCACCCGCGCCCACTCTCGCAGCTTGGGCGCGGCCGCCCCGAGCGCGGGGTCCCGAGCCGGCCGGCGCCCCCAGACCCCCCGGCCGCCGCGAGCCTGCCCCGGCGCGCGCCGACCAGCCCCGCCCCCGGCGGCCGAGTGGCGGGCGGAGCGCGGGGAGCCGGGCGCGGGGCTGTGCGGCGCCTCCCCTCGGCGCCGGGGGAGGGACGGAGGGGCCGGGCGGGAGCGGAGAAAGCCCCACCGGCCGGCTGGCGGAGAGAGCTGCATGCAACCGGTGGGAGGCCGGGCCGGCGGGGGCGCGGGCCGGTTCCTGGCGGGTCCCGGGCGGCGAGCGCGGACCGCCCGGAGGCGGCGGCTCTGAGCGGGCAGGCGGAGGGCTGTCTCCCGCGCCCGCCTGCCCGGCGCGGTCCGAGGATGCGGGGGGGCGATGCCCGGGGCCAGGGACGCGCTCTGTCACCAGGCGCTGCAGCTGCTGGCCGAGCTCTGTGCCGGTGGGGCCCTGGAGCACGACAGCTGCCAAGATTTCATCTACCACCTGCGGGACCGCGCCAGACCCCGGCTCCGCGACCCAGGTGAGTGTCGCCGCCGCCGTCTGGCGCGACCCAAGGGCCCTGGGCTGGGACTCGGGGCCGCACCGGGCCTGAGGCGGGAGAGCGGCGCGGACTGGCGGAGGGCAGGGGGTGGCCGGCGAGCCGGGAGGGGATCAGGGAGCCGCGCACCTTGGCCTGATGCTGGACCCGGGCGGGGACCCGGCGGAGGCTGTCGCGAGGAGGCCGAGTCCGGTGGGCAGGGGTAGGGCGGGAGGGACCACGCCCGCCACCTGCGCTCGCGTGGCGGGGCTCCCGGGGGCGACTCCCGAGCTGCGAGCTCCACTTCCCGGCTCTGCGCCCTGGCGAGGGGAGGCCGCGGCGGCCCCCGGAGCAGAGGGAAGGAGGACGAGGCCGGAGGAAACTCTGGGAAGTTGGGAGTTGGGACGGCCCCGGGCTGTGACCGAATCCCACCGGGCGCAGCTCGTCTCCGCTCCTGAGCGCTTAGTTCCTTTCCTTGGTCTGGGGTGACGAGGGCGGGCAGGATCTGCGTGGGGCCGGGGCCGGGGCCGGGGCCGGGGCCGGGGAGCCGCGGGTCCTGGGCGGCGGGGCCTGGACCTGCTCCCTGCGGGTCGCCGGGCGCGGAGGCGGCCTGGGCCTGGGCCCCCGGCTGGATCTGCTGTCGCCGCCTAGCACACTAGGGTAGGTGGGCTCTTTGGTCACAGCTTGTGCACCCGCAGTTATCGGTAGTGAAAGTTGAAAAGCTCCTAACTTTGGAAAGTTCATTTGTTTTTGGCATTTGACCAATTAAGGTTGGAGGAGGGAGTTTCAGTGGAGCCATTTGCTTTCCCGAGGGTCCCTGTCTCCCATGTCTTCTCATCCACTATTGGTCACTGGAAGATAACAATCCTTTCAAATGTTTGCATGAAATGCTTCTCACCTGGAGAAATCGTTTTCTCGAATATTCTCCCAAACTGAATACTTCAAAATTAAAAAGGCGTATTGCGGTTGGTTAGAAATGGGCTGAGAAAATGGCCCTTTCCTTTGCTATCCCTGTGCATAAATATTGGCAATAAGCTATTGCTGTACATCGCGTTCAGTAGGAGTTTACCTCACTTAAAGCCAATCCATTATATAAAAATACATTTACCCAAAGTATAAATTAGAGAATTATTTGACTCCTAAAGAGATTCACACTGAGCTTGACTTAAATAGCATATCCTTGATAGGATATTCAAATTGTGTGTGGGGGGGTGAAGGCAGCTGTTAAAAGTTTATATCAGATTTTCTGTACTCAAAGTCTTTTCTTGAAAAAAAGAAAGATTATTGTTCTGTACTGCCTGTGGTTACATTAATAAGTTTATCAAATGATCACTAATGTACTGTTTCAAAGGGGAGAATGAAGTGGAGAAATACTGACCCCAGTCATTTGCTGGGAAGTCTAGTGCCCAGCCTGTGTGAGGCTCATGGCTGGATGCAATGCGCTGCATAGACCACAGATGCCAATGCCAGCGCCTCATCTCACCCACAGGAGTCCCAGGAAGGTGTCCCACGTGTGGGAAGTTCCAAGGAGACCACTTTTAACATGCTTCGCCCAAAGCTTGTGTTAGTGCTGAAACCTCTCAAGTCCTCACCTAAAACTGCCACTAGTTCTCCTACCTAAATCGTCATCTTGGGCTTTACAAGAGAAGGGGATGAGACCTGTCTCTGAATTGCACGTTTAACATGCTAAACCTTTTTGGCTGATTGCCTGCCTCTGCTCCTTTTAATCCAGGGACTGGCTTCTGTGTTCTCAGCCCCTGCACTGGGCAGCCCTTGAGGAAGAGTCAGGAAGAATACTCCTGAGGAGAGGAAGTCTGACTCCCTGGCTGAGAAATAGCTATAGATGAGTCTGCCTTGCTGCTTTTTGAGTTCCTGAAAGCAGTGTTCTGCTTTCTTAAACTAGGGCACACGGTTTTGAGGTAGCCGCATGCCCCTCTGGCTCTTTGGTTTGTGTCCGAAAGTAGCCTGCTCCTGAGGCAGGCGAGGGAAACTGCAAGTGCAAGGTGAGAGGAAATGAGGCCAAAGATGACATGGAAAGTGCACCCGCTCCTTCAGGGCACTTCAGCTCGGGCCCAGTCTCCCTCCATTTCCTTCCTTGCTCGCCTCGCTCACATTAATTCTTACATCAGATGCATTTATCTCCATCCCTCTGAAGCTGTTTGTCCAAGCCCAGAGTGGCCTTAATCTGCAAGCCCTAAAAGCCGAGTGCCTGGAGAGGCTGCACTGCACAGCACTGTGTGAAGAAGGCCCCTGCTCTTGCATTGCATGAACCAGAACCAGAGCAAGCATGCACGGCGGCTTTGACACATGTGTCCCCAGAGAAAGTTGTCTCTGAAAATGGGTGACTTCCTTCTCTGAAAAGGACTCCATCTATCTGAATGCCCCTTCCAGCTTTCTTCCCCCTGTTGTGTACTCATGGCCTCCCAGTGGGAGCTAGGTTTTTTTTCAAGCTCCACTTCCATCCATAAATACTAGTGGGGCTGGGGGTGTAGCATAAGACAAGTTGTGATGTTAAAGAACATGTTCATAACTCAGATCACAATTCCATTATAAGACAGCTTGGCTACCTAAAGAAGCAAGGGATAGTAGGCATAAAAGGAAAAGAACAGATGTAATTCCCTGTGGATAGCAGAGTGACACTGCCTCTAGGATGTTCAATTTTTTTCAGAGGTAGGGTAAGGCTGGGTCACAGACCAGTGTGCCTGAAGCAGAAGGAAGAGCAAGTGCAAAGGTCTTGAGGCAGGAGCATCACTGCTGTGATACAAAGAACAGTAACTTCAGCCCGGTGTGATGACACACACTTGTAACCCCAGTCTTTGGGAAGCTGAAACAGGAGGAGCGCAGGTTCAAGGCCAGCCTCAGCAACTTATTGGGAACCTGTTTCAAAATAAAATGGGGGGGTGTGGTTCTGAGGTAGAATGCCCCTGGGCTCAATACCCATACCAAAATAAATAAATACATAGATAAACAAACAGTGACTTCAAGGGCGGCTGGAGAAGAGTGAAAAAGATGAACAGTGATAAGAAATATAGGCAAGGACTGAAGAGGGCAGATCATGTAGGGTCTTATAAACAATTATAAGGACTTTGGATTTTACTCTGAATGACATATGAAGCCTTAGATGGCGTTGAGCAGAGAATTGACAACACTAAATGCCATGCTGGGAAAATACTGTGGAAGCTATTTCAGAAATCCAGAAAGAGACAATAGTTCAGGATAGATCAGAATAGTGGTAATGGAGGTGGTGAGAGGTAATTGGATTATGGACACAACTTGAAGGTACAACCACTAGTTTTTTGTTGTTGCTGTTTGTTTGCAGTACTGGGAATTGAACCCAGGTCTTCCCACATGCTAGACATGCACTCTGCCATTGAGCTACATGCTCAGCCCCACTAGTATTTATTGGTGGAAGGAACATGAAGGGTGAAAGATGAATAAAGAATGATTCTGGGGCGTTTTGATATGAGCAACTCTATTTGCTGAGCAGATTTCAGGAAGAGAGTTGGAGTGGGGAGGAAAATCAAGAGGTCTGTTTTGTCTTAACTTTTTGTACATGTTGTGTGATGTCTCTTTAGGTATGCAGGCTGTTTTGTTGTTAAATGGTGACCCAAGGTATGGATATCTTCTTTAATATCACCAACTGGTCTATGCTCATATTTTGTAACTGGAGACTTCATTTTCAAGAGGTCCGTTGGTTGTAGAGCAGCATTTATTGTTAGAAGGTTTTGAAAATTAAAAGCTGTCTTGGGCTTTTACTCATTAATCTTTTTTATATTTTTTGCAATCAAAGAGATCAGTTTCATTTCCTCTTCTCTATTATACACCTTTGGCTATTAGGAGAGAATGATCTTAACCTCTCTGCGTCCATTATTTCCACATCTGGAGAAGAAAAGAGAATTGGATCATTTAATTTCTAGTTTTTAAACATGTTTTATCATTTTTCCTTGTAAGTGTTTTCTTTGTAAGATGCCAACCATGTCTGTGCTGTGCCAAGTACTTAATGTAGTTCATTTCACTTGGTCCTCCTAATAGTCTTCCAAGGCTTTGCTGCTCTGTGCTTGTCTGTGAGGTAGGCCAGTAACACCAGCAGCATCTGGGGGCTTGTTAGACATGCAGAATCGCAGGCCCATCCCAGGCCTACTGAATAGGAGTCTGTGTGTTTACAGCATCCTCAAATGAGTTTTGAGCACATTAAAGTTCAAGAAGCATGGCTAGGGCATGGTGGTAGACGCCTGTAATCCCAGTACTTAGGAGGCAGAGACAGGAGGATCTCAGGTTCAAAACCAGCCTCAGCAACTTAATGAGGCCCTCAGAAACTTAGTGAGACTCTGTTTCAAAATAAAAATAAGACGGGCATGGTGGGGCATGCCTGTAATCCCAGTACTTGGGAGGCTGAAACAGGAGTATAGCAGGTTTAAAGCCAGCCTCAGTAACTTAGGCTCTTAGCAACTTAGCGAGACCCTGTTTTCAAATAAAAAATAAAATAGGGCTGGGGTGTAGCCCAGAGGTAGAAGGCCCCTGGGTTCCATCCCCAGCATCCCCAGTAACAGCCACACAAAACAAACAAACAAACAAACACCCCTAAAATAAAAAATAAAATAGGACTGGGGCTGTAGCTCAGTGGTGGAATACCCCAGGGTTCAATCTACAGTACCACAAAAGAAAAGAAAATAAGAAAGAAATGTGGCTAAAAGAGACTGGTATATATGAACAGAGTGAGGTTTAGAGAAGTAAACTAGCCCAAGGCCATGAATTCCATTTTGGGTCTAAGACAAAGTGGCTTCTTGGGTAGTTGCATCACATTTGCGGTTGTCCCTCAGTATCAGCAGGATTTTCATCCCAGGGTCCCACTGTCTCATGATACTAACATCTGATGATGCACAAATCTCTTATATAAAATGGTGTATCATTCGCATATAACCTATGCACATCCTCCCATATACTTTAAATCATCTCTAAATTGCTTATAATGCCTAATACAATGTAAACACTATCTAAATAGTTGTTAGGTTGTATTGTTTAGGGAATAATGACAAGGGAAAATCTGTACATGCCCAGTACAGTCACAATTTTTTTTTCTAATACTTTTGATCTGTGGTTGGTTGAGTCTATGGACATGGAACCCTTTGGATGTGGAGGGATAAGTGTACTAAGAACTTAGGAATTACTGTCAATGAGAATTTCCTAAGTATTTTTGCAATAGCCATCCTTGTATAATGGAGTTAGCCCCAAGTTTAGATTAAATGAATACCTTAGTATTGTGGTTATGAATTCTGTTATCCAGGGTACTGGTTTTCCATTCATGCTCCATATTTTTATTCTGAAGATTCATCTGTATGTTCTGTGTCTATACTCAAGGTCTATAAATTGGTCACCAGGTCAGGGGGCAAAGCAAAACCTTAAGCCTCATCATTAGTGACTCCTTTCTCCAGGTAAATATTTTACTATTCAGGAAAAGCTTTTTTTCCCCTTCAACTTTGGCTGTACATTTGAAATAGTTAGGAAGCTCTAACAAACAAACAAAGTAAAACAAACAACAAAAGCCCAGCAATGACTGGACTGTACCCTAGATCAATTAAATCAGAGCCTCTGGGGGTAAGACCTGGTGTCTGCATACTTTTTAAGTTCCTCATTTGATTGTAATGAGCAGCCAGGTGGAGGACAATTCATGAGATTATAAAGCAAAGAATGAACCATGAAATTTCTCAGCTCAGCTCACATTTCTTTCTTGCAACATTAGGAAAAGTGGTATTAAAAACTAGGGAACTTGACTATTACCCTTATATAATTAGTATTCATATTTTGAGCACTCTTTAAAAATATGTAACTCTTTTACATCCACCTAATTTGAAGGGGGAGGGGGTAATCTGGCATGTCAAAAACATGTTGTGTTATAGTATTTTATTAAAAGGCCAGAACGTGAAAGTTTTGCTAGTATCATCTTGTGCTGAATTACAATGAAATCACTTGTTAAAAGATGTATATGCAGCGGGGCGTGGTGGCGCATGCTTGTAATCCCAGTACTTTGGGAGGCGGAGACCAGAGGATCCGGGTTCGGGGCCAGCCTCAGCTCTCTCGTTCTCTCACTCCCTGTCTCTCTCTCTCTCTCTCTCTTCCTCTCTCTCTCTCTCTCTCCTTAGTGAGGCCCTCCGCAACTTCGTGAGACCCGGTTTCAAAATAAAGTATAAAAAATAGGGCCTGGGGGGTAGCGCAGAGGTAGAACGCCCTTGCATTCAATCCCCGGTACCGCAAAAAAAAAAAAAAAAGATGTATATGCAAAATAGTAAAATATAGTTTCTAAGGAAAAATCCTCAAATAATCATCATGATTAAAGATTAGCCTTAGTTCAAACTTTCCCAGATAGTCAAAAGAGAATTAATTGTAAAACACTGGATTTTTTATGAATAGACATTGGTGTGATTATGCACAATGGGATTAATTTTTTAAAAATTAATGTTAATTGCAATCAGGAAATAGAGACTTCTAAGGAATGAGTGGCATATTGGATGCACAATATGTGAAGATCTAATTTGCATTTACTTCAGTGACATTTTAGGGCTTCTTCATAAATATTTTATTTAAACAAGTGTGTTTTCATCTCTGTGGGATTCCTCTACATGGGCCAGTGAGTGTTTTAGTCATGAGGTAATTATCAAGAGGGAAAAACAAAAGCAAATTGTGGTACAGGCATCACAGGCAGCCCTGTGGCCAGCTGCCTCTCTCAGAGCAAACAATCAAAAGCACACACTTTTTGATGTGGATAAAACTCTCAAGGAAAACTTAAGCTGACAGCTAAGGGAAAATCACCCTGAAGTTTCCTATTATGTATGGAGCCTAGGTGTTGCTTGCACTGGAAAGCATACGGGTACGTTTGTGTTTGTGTGTGAGATTTTCTGATCAGTTGGCTTAGAAAAAATTCATAATCCCTTCTTAACTGGCTGACTTGAGGGAATTGACAAGTTCACATGCCAAAGTGTATAGAGAAAGGGGAAGAGCTCGGTGAGAGGAATAATAAATGGAAGAGCAGTCTCATTTTCAAAGGGCAAGTGAGGAGTGTCTTTTTGCTTTCTGAATGAAGTCACAACTTGAGTTGTGGAGAAGTTTTACGGTGATAATTGATCTTCCTGGCAGCCATAATTGTGCATCACAACTTATCTTTCAAGTGTTCCACTTGGTGGTTTTCTCTGGGAATGGTTTAGATCAAAGCAAACCCTGAAGACTAGACTTTGCAGAGCTCCTTGAAATGTCCATGCATCCTGGTGCATGTATTTTATCACACAAAAACTTTTATATCAACATTGGTAGTACTCCACCTGTAAGAAAAAAAAAAAAAAGAAATCACCCAGAAAACCAAGATGATAAAGTGGAAAAAGAAGAGCTTTGGAGTCAGAATTTGATCCTGCACTTACTAGCTTAATGAACTTGAGCAAAAGATTTTACTCTTCATTTGATGCGTCTGTAAAATAGGAGTGTACCGTTACTGCAGTACAGTGTCCAGGGCAATTGCTTGATAACTAGGTATTATTGATAGTGGTATCACCTTCCCACATTTCCTTTTAGCTGTGGTCTATGGACATGCATGTGTTTTACCTATTTGTAATTGTTTGTAGGCAAAGCTTCTCTTTTACTTTTGTGTAAACATAGCATTTTATCACTATTTATTAGCTGCATGCCCCTGGACAAGTTATTTAACTTCTTTGTCCTTGTTTTCTCATCAGTAAAATGAACTAGTAGTATCTGGGTTACTAGTGCCCAGATATAACACAGCATGCCAGCTCAATTTAAATTTCAAATATATAATGCATGGTATTGCATGGGACCTATGTATATAAAGCAGTTAACTATTGTTTATCTGAAATTTGAATTGAACTGGTTGTCCTGTATTTTTATTTGCTAATGCTGGTAACCCTGTACTAGTAGCTGTCTTATAATGCATGTCTAATACCCAATAGTTGTTATGTAGCAAATGCTCAATAAATAGTAGCCATTATTACATGATCATTATAATTTTTCCATGATTAATAATCATTATTGTCCAATTATCATTATCATTATTATTATTTTTGTGATGACTACATATATTTTACTTAGCTATTATTTGGGGGGAATTTCTAGCTTCTAATTTTTTTTTTTTTTTTGCGGTACTGGGGATTGAAGGCAGGGGCGTTCTACCTCCGCGCTACGCCCTCGGCCCTATTTTTTTATACTTTATTTTGAAACCAGGTCTCACGAAGTTGCGGAGG
>PVJS01007736.1:0-25675 GCA_004027185.1 Glis glis | reverse complement strand
TTCGGAAAATTGATAAGTAATCAACATGTACTCAAGTTGATTTCTAGAAGATCTATGTCAGTTAGCCCTGCGACATGTCAGCAGAACCACATGGAATGACGTGAACAAAGGTTGCTAATTCAGCAGTTTTAGTATCGATGCTTGGTTGTTTCAGTTGGTAGGATTGAATATTTTGAATATTTCCTCGTATGCAAATTTTCTGTTTATTCTCTACCATGTGGCAATTTATTTCTGAGAATCTTAATGTTCTTCTTATCAATTTGCATTAATTAGAATGTAAATATTCTATCAAATTAGCTCTGGGAAGGAGCTCTAAATAGTGAATTAACAAAGGTTGTCTGACTATAATCAATGTGTTATACTGTATTGTGTTTTAAAATTTCAGGGAGCCTCAACAACTTAGTGAGACCCTGTTTCCAAATAAGAAGTTAAATCCAGCTGGGTGTGTAGCTCAGAGGTAGAATGCCTCTGAGTTCAATCCCCAGTGCCATCCATACACACACAAAAAATTAAGGGATACATCAATAAATAGGGATTCATTGTAATATTCTTTTCCAAATCAAAGTACTGACTTTATTTATGTGAAATATGAAAAATACACAATTTATATCTTTATTTTTTTCTGTTTTCTTTCCCATTCCATCTCATTCCACCCTTCCCTTATGTAGCCTTTATGCTAGCCATACCAATTTGATCAGTCTTTTCTAATTAGAATTAAGTTAAATTTAAAAAGCATTCATCGAGTGCCTCTTAAGTGCCATGTACTAGGTTAGGCATCAGTAATTCAAAGATACATTAGATGAGCTTGCCACCCCTATGGAATCGAGGCAAAATAATAATTGCAATTAATAAAGTCAGGAAGGGAGAGATGTACTGGATACAGTGCGGGGAAAGAGGAGAGAAGTAATTAGCTGACTTGAGTGGATCTGTAAAGGCTTCCTAGAGAAGTCTATTCTTGGGTGGAGCAGTTTGCCTGAAACTTGTGGGTGGGGTGGGTATTCTTGGAATTATAGAGGCTCTAAGACAGGAAGGATGGGGTCCTTGGTGGTCATAAGCACAGTGTGTACTGGGAGTGTTGAGTGATGAACTGCTCCAGTAAACACTGGCCCATCATGGATTCCTCACATACCATTGTCAAAGTCCACTGAGAACTGGGCTGGGCCACTCTGACAAAAAAATCTTGCAAGTACAATAGACTGTGGTGAACCCAGAAGGTCCATTCTCAGCAAAGCACACTGGGAGATTTTCAGGTAGGGAAGTTCTGTGGGTACAGCTTCTCAAGTCTTCCTGGTGCCTCATGGGAAGTGTGCCCCAGATGGTGGCGATGACAGTCTTTCTGTCTAGGTAAGGTCCTGACAGATTTAAATCACTGAATGGAAGATATCCTATTTTATTTATTTTTTCTTTCTTTTTTTGCGGAACTGGGGATTGAACCCAGGGGCATCCTACCTCTGAGCTACACCTTCAGCCCTGTTTTTATTTTTTATTTAGAAACAGGGTCTCATTAAGTTGTGGAGGGCCTCACTAAATAGCTGAGGCTGGCTGCGTACTTGCAATCCTCCTGTCTCAGCCTCCCAAGTACTTGGGATTACAAGTGTGCACCACCACTCCCCGGCTGATAACCTACTTTAGATCCCCAATCATATCACTCTGAAACTCAAGTATAATTACTTCCAGTAGTTGTAAAAACTGCCTTTAGCAAGTTTAGTCATCTGGTTCAAACATCTGGGTCCCAGATATAATTTCTAACTATGCCAAGAGTGACATCTCACTTTCTTGCCTGGTTATTTAGTAATGAAAAACAATACGTTCAGTTGCAATGCAATGGTCTGGTGTGTGGGTGTGCACAGCCTGTTTTCTCTGGTGTTATAGGGCCAGGGGGTAGTAAGCCTGGCAGGCCTGCCCAGTGCCCACCAAGAGATGCTTATTTTTTTTCTTTGTGTAGGAATTACCATGTAACAGACACGGTTCTTTCAAATAGTTAAATTGAATGCCCTTAGGTGTGTCACACACTACTTTTCATATATGCCCCACACATATACATTTTGCTTATCATATTTATGGAACATGTCTGGTTCCTGGAGACATTTCAGTTTGCATCAGCTGTAGTACTATGGAACCATTGAAGGGTTTTAAGCGAAAACTTGAGGTGAGCAGATTTACCTCTTAATTAGATCATCCTGAAAGTTGACTGATTGGAGAGATTATAATTGGGGGTGCCATTCCTTTTACTCATCATATGCTAACTGAGCCTCTACTATATACCAGGCTCCGTTCTAGGTGCAGTTGTGTGTCACTTCATGACAGGGATATGTTCTGAGAAATGCGTTGTATGACAGTTTTGTCACTCTGTGGACATCATAGAATGTACTCACACAAACCTAGATGGTATATATAGGCCAATCACATGATATGACCTCTTGATGTAATGAAGAGATGAGGTAAACAGATATTTGAGGCTGCTGCCGGTATAACATGACATACTGTTTATCGTAAGATATTTTTTATAAGAAGTAGTATAATAAATAAAAAGTATACTATACTAAACACATGAACCAGCACATAGTCATTTATTATCATTGTCAAGTACTGTGTTCATAATTATATGTGCTATCCTTTTAAAAATTCTTTCATTTTTTCTATTTTATATACTTTTATTTGGTACATTGTAATTATACATCATACTGAGGTATAGAGTGATAGGAACATACAGGCATACAACTCTTGGAGAACTTCCCTCTGGGCCCCACCCCATCCCTCCCCTGTCCATAAATGTCTTCAAGATTGGAATTGGTAATTTTATATACTTATGTAGCATTATTTCAACTATTACATTCTTTTTGTCTCCATCCCCCATCTTTCCTCCCCCAAACCCCATTCATCACTCCATTGGAGTCTCTGCTCTTCTCTCTGATGTTATCCTTGTTTCCCAATTTCTTTCTAGCTTCCACATGTAAGAGAAAACATATAACTATTCATGTTTTGAGACTGGTTACTCTTGCTTAGCATAATATTCCACCCATTTTCCTGCAAATTACATAATTTTTTCTTCTTTAGTGGCTGAGTAAAATTCCATTGTATGTGTATACCACAGTTTTGTGATCCATTCATCTGTTGATGATGAATACCTAGGCTTGTTCCATCATTTGGCTATTGTGAATTGTGCTGCTATAAGCATGAATGTGCATGTGTCACTATAATATTCTGACTTCAATTCTTTGAAAGGATGCCCAGTGTTGCAGGGTCATATGGTGGTTCCATTCCCGATCTTCTGAGAAACCGCCACGTGGATCTCCATAACAGCTATACTAGTTTGCAGTCCGGCCAACAGTATATGAGAGTTCCTATTTCCCCACATCCTCTCTAGCATTTATTATTGTTTGTGTTCTTGATGATTGCCATTTTAACTGGAGTTAGATGGAATCTCAGTGTAGTTTTGATTTGCATTTCCCTTATTGCTAATAATGTTGAACATTTTTCATATGTTTATTGACCATTGTATTTCTTCTTCTGAGAAATGTGTATTCAGTTCAATAGCCCATTTTTTATTGGGTTATTTGTGTGTGTGTATGTGTGTGTGTGTGTGTGTGTGTGTGTGTGAAGTTTCTTAAGCTCTTTGTATATTCTAGATATTAGTCCTTTATTAGAGAGGTAGGTGGCAAAGATCTCCCATTCTGTAGGCTCTCTCTGTAGACTCTTCATGGTTTCCTTTGCTGCACAGAAGCTTTCTAATTTAATGCCATCCCATTTATTAATTTTAACTAATAAATTAAATTAATTTAATTATTAAATTAATCAATGAACTAATTCTTTAATTAATAAAATACATTATCAATTCTTTAATAATGTATTAATAAAATACACTATTAATTCCTGAGCTTTCACAGTCTTATTGAAGAAGTTTCTACCAGTGCCTATATGCTAGAGTGTTGGTCCTATGTCCTCTTCTAGCAATTTCAAAGTTTTTGGTCTAATTTCTAGGTCTTGGATCCATCTTGAGTTGACTCTTGTGCAGGGTGAGAAGTTGGGGTTTAATTCCATTTTACTACAAATGGATAACCAGACCCAGAATAGCCAAAGCAATACTCAGCAATAAGAACCATGCCAGAGGCGTCACAATACCTGATTCCAAATTATCCTACAAAGCGATAGTAATAAAAATAGTGTGGTATTGACACAAAAACAGACATATAGACCAATGGAACATAATAGAAGACTCAAATCCTCATATTTATAGCCAGTTGATTTTTGATAAAGGTGCCAAAGGCATATGCTGGAGAAAAGATAGCCTTTTCAACAAATAATATTAGGAAAACTGTGCTATACTTTTATATGACTGGCAGTGTAATATGTTTGTGTACACCAGCCTTACCACAAACATGTGAGTAATGCATTGTGCTATGACATCAAGACAGCTAAGATTCAGTAGGCAATAGGAATTTTCTAGCTCCATTACATTTTTTTTGTATTGGGGATTGAACCTAGGGGCATTCTACCTCCAAGCTACACCCCCAGCCCTATTTTATTTTTTATTTTGAAACAGGGTCTTGCTAAGTTGCTGAGGCTGGCCTTGAACCCACAATCCTCTTGTCTCAGCTTCCCAAGTACTGGGATTACAGGAGTGCACTACCACACCTGGCTCCATTTACAATCTTAATGGGACCACCATCATATATGCCTGCATCATTGTCCAAGATGTCATTATGTGGAATATGATTGTATGTACAATAATCAGATACCTAGATATGGTATTATACATAATAAAGTAGTACATATAGCAATATTATACAAACAGAAAACAAAAAGCTTGCCCTCATGGAACTTACATGTTGATGAGAGGAAAGTGATAATACATTAATCAATAAATAAATTAATTATATAGTATGTTAGGTAGTAATACATGCTAAGGAGAAAAATAAAGCATGGAAAGAGAATAAGTCATGGAGACTAAAATGGCACCATTGAGAAGTTGCATATTATGAGTAAAGGTCAGAAGGAGATGCAGGAGCAAGGCATGCATATGTCAGGGGGAAGAGCATTGCAGGCAGGGGAACAGCAGGCATAAAGACCCTGAGGTGGGGGAATTCCTGGGATGTTCACATATTGACCAGGGGAGAGTGGGATTGTAGTGAAATTGGCAGGGAAGAGAGAAATAGTAGGTGAGGTCAGACAAGCAATGTGCCAGTCTGATGGTAGAGCCTACAGGCCATTGAAAGAAGGTGACTGTACTCAAAGTAAGATGGGAAACAGTAGAAAGGTTTAAGCAGGGAAAGGATCTCTCTGATTCGCACATAGAATGCAGATTGCTAGAGGAAAGGGTGGGGTTAGAGAGAGCAGTCATGAGGTTGTAAGAATGCAGGTGAGAGGCGATGATGGCTTGGGGCAGAGTGGTGGCAGTGGAGGTAGTGAGAAGGCCACTTCTGGGTGGCTTGTAGGTAGAGCTGGCTGGATTTACTGATGAATAGATGTAGAGTGTGAAAGATAGAGAAGAATCAGGAACGACTCTAAGATTTTGACTGAACAGCCAGTGAAACAGATTTCTAAGAGGATTAAGTTTCAGGGGAATGATGGAGAGCTCAGTATTGGATGTGTCAAGTTTGCTTATTACTGTGTCAAGTGAAGAAACAGACTAGGAAGGTGGATGAGCCTGTAGTTTGGAAAAGGCAGCTGGAATGGAGATATACATGTGGGCATCATTGGCATATGGATGGTGTTTAAATGAGTCCAGCTGAAGTCATCTAGGAAGGCAGTGTGAATAGAGAGAAGGGGACCAGGACTGACTTCTAGAACTACCCGGTACCCAAAGAGGTTGGAGATAAGTTGAGGAATCATAAAGGAAGACTAATAAAGAGGGACCAGAAATGAAGGAGAAAACCAAGGAGTGTTGAACTGCAAACCATGCTGAAGAATAAGGTATATCAAAGGTAGGGGGGTGAACAGCTGTGTCAAGTGCTCCCATTAGTCAAGTAGAATGACTGAGCGCTGGCCATTGCAGTTAGTGAGGTATGGCTCTTTGGAAGTTATGTGGACAAGCAACTTTGGTAGACAGGTGGCAACAAGAGCCTGATTAGTGTGGTCTTAAGAAGGGAGAAGGATTGGGGCTATGGGGAAAGATTATTTTTTCGACATTTTTCTTCTGTAGATAAGAGCAGAGAAATGAGAAGATAGTTGCCAGTGAGGGACATGAGACCAAGGCTTGTTTTATTTTATTTGTTTTTACGTTGGGAGAGTTAAGAGTACTAAGGTGATGGGAATGATCTAGTGCAGAGACCAAAAATGTGTGATGTAGGATAGAGAGGGGAGGGTTGCTGGAGTGATGTCCTTTGGTGGAGAGTTGAAGATATTTCCCAGGACTTCAAGGAGGAGGTCTGGACTGCAGATATAGGCATAAAATGCACATGGATGAAATTTAGAGCCAAGAAACCAAATAAACTTACCTTTTTAGTCTATCCAGCGTGCTATAATAAAATTATCATAAACTGGGCAGCTAATAACAACAAACATTTATTTTTCATAATTCTGGAGGCTGAAATCCAAGATCAAGTACTAGAGATTCCTTCTCAAGTAAAGCCCCATTTCTCACAGATAGCACATTTTCTCTCTGTCCTTATGTGGTGGAAGGGGCAAACATGCTTCCTTGAGCCTCTTTCATAAGGATGCTTATCCCATCCATGGGGGTCTGCCTTTATTTCCTTTTTTTTTTGCGGTACTGGGAATGGAACGCAGGGGCATTCTACCTCTGAGCTACACCCCCAGCCCTATTTAAACAGAGTCTCACTAAGTTGCGAAGGACCTCACTAAGTAGTTGAGGCTGGCCGCGAACCCGGATCCTCTGGTCTCAGCCTTCCAAGTACTGGGATTACAAGCATGATGCCTTTATTTTCTAATCACCCCACCAAAGGCCTTGCTTCTTAATACTGTCACATTTGGGATTAAGTTTCAACATGAATTTTTGGTGGAGCATGAACATTCAGACCACAGCACTTACCAAGATATGAATGACAATAGAAGTCAGACAACTGATTAGAGGTTGGAATAACAAGGAGAAATCAATCAGGAGTCTGAGAAGGACCAGCAAGTAAAGTAGGAGAAAAATTAGGAGTGGTGGCCTAGAAGTGATGAAAGTATTCCTGGGAGGACGGAATGATCCCCTGTGTGAAATACAGCTGGTAGGTCAAATGAGATGTTCAACATCATTAGCAATCAGGGAGATGCAAATCAAAACTACACTGAGATTCCATCTAACCCCAATCAGAATGACATCATCAAGAAGTCAGACTACAATAGATGCTGGTGAGGATGTGGGGAAATAGGAACTCTTCTATACTGTTGGTGGGGTTGCAAGTTAATACTGCTGATATGGAGATCAGTGTGGAGATTCCTCAGAAAATTGGGAATGGATCCACCGTATGATCCAGGTATACCACTTCTGGGTATATTTCCAAAGGCAATGAAATCAGAATATTATAGTAATATATGCATATCTATGATTGTAGCAGCAGAATTCACAATAGTCAAATTATAGAACCAACCTAGGTGTCCATCAACAGATGAATGGATTACAAAATTATGGGATACACACAATGGAATTCTATTCAGCAATAAAGAAGAACAAAATTATGTAATTTGCAGGAAAATGGGTGGACCTGGAGAACATTATCTTAAGTGAGATTAGCTAGTCACAGAAATTGAAGGGCCATATATTTTCTCTCATATGTGGAAGCTAGGGAGTAATTGGGATTCCAGAGGGACTTCAGATAATGGAGGAGAAACTAGTGGAGAGAGGGAGAATCAATGAAGGAATCGCTTCCATCGACATTATGTACATATGTGAGAATACCAATGTTAATCTTAATATCCTGTGTGGGGAAGAAAGGGAGTGGGGAGGGAGCCAGGGGAAAAGCCCATCAAGTGTTGTGTGCAAGTATGTCACTATCACTATGAACTACATTATGATGTGAGAGTACAGTGCACCAATAAAAGTATATAAAAAAGAGATAAGGACCAAGAAGGGACTATCGTGTTCAGCAACATAGAGGGTCACTGGTGAACTTGCACTGAGTGATTTTGGGAGGAACAGTGGGCAAGTGGGGTTGGTGAAAGTCTGACTAGGATCTCTTTAAAAGAGAATGAGAGTTGAGGTGCTGTGGTGTGTACCTGTAATTCTAGCTGCTGGGGAGGCTGAGGAAGGAGGATCAAAAGTTCCAGACTGGTCTCAGACACATAACAAGACTCTGTCTCAAAATAAAAAAGAAAAAGGGATGGAGATGTAGCTCAGTCATAAAGTGCTCCTGAGTTCAATTCCCAGTACAACACACACACACAAGAGAGAGAGAGAGAGAGAGAGAGAGAGAGAGAGACATTGAACAAAAGGAATATAAGTAACTTTCTTGAATTATGTTTTGAAGGGAAAGAAGAGGAGAAAATTATTCAAAGGCTAGCTTTTATTTATTTTTTGTGGTACCAGGATTGAACCTAGGGGCATTCTATCTCTGAGCTACACCCCCAGCACTATTTTATTTTTTCAGTTTGAAACGGGGTCTCGCTAAGTTGCTGAGGGCCTCGCTAAGTTGCTGAGACTGATCTCAAACCTGCGATCCTCCTGTCTCAGCCTCCCAAGTACTGGAATTACAGGCATGCGCCACCACACCGGGCTTAAAGTGTGGCTTTTAAACAAAAAAGAAAGTAAATGCATGATCATATGCTGAAGAGAAAGAAAGAATAATGCAGAGGCTTGAGCGGCTGGAGCAGTGTGCTGCGTGGGTGAGTTTTTCAACAGTTCATTCATTGTCAAGGAGTTAGGGCAGCATACATGGGCACAGGTGAGTAGACATGTGTGGTACAGGGATATCTTAGAGGCTTGTTTTCTGATTGCTCTTCCACTCAGTGAAATGGGCAGTGGCAAAGTGAGCAGCTGAGGGTGAGGAGGGGTTGAAAGCAAGGGAAGCATGAGGACAGGAGAGTGGTAAGTGATTGTCTAGGAGAGTGGAAGAGGGAGTGGATTAGAGACGTGGAGTATGATTGCTGGGCAGTACTAAGGGCCTCCTCCAAATTGATTATGAATTTAAAGTGAAATCCATCAGCACAGGTGCGTGTTTTTCTCTTCCTATGTTCAGCTGTTTGTGCAGGAATGGGAATGAGAGGAGTTTGTGTTTAAATTGGGGTTGTGTGTATGTATAACAATAAAAGGGTGGCAAAAAAGTCGAGGGTGTATAGCATGGAGAGATTATAGTGACTGACACTGAAATTTCATTGGAGGATTAAGGATAGGGAAGAGCTGGTAGGATTAGTAGATTGTAGGTCCTGGAGGGGTGGGATGATTGCTGGGAATGCAATGTAGAGGACAGGGCCAGAGAATGGGATGTTCAAAATCAGGATACAGAGGAGCTGCAGTTTTTGATATGACTGGCTCCAGAACATGACCACGGTGTGAAACTCTGAGGGAGCTCAAAGAACTGAAGGGCTGGGGTTTTGGAAGTGCTGTCACTATATGGTTATTGAATTAACCAAGAGTTATGATGAAAATGGTTTTGGAGAGTGGGAGCAAGCCAGCAAATGGGCTGTTCCGGGAACAGGTGAAGTGATTTGAAGAATGATAGATGTCTGCAACAAGAATGGGTAGTTGTAGCTGGGCATAGCGGCCCAGGCCTGTAATTCCAGTACTTTGGAGTCTGAGAAAGGAGGATCACAGGTTCAAAGCCAGCCTCAGGAACTTAGCAAGACCCTGTTTAAAAATAAAAAAATAAAATAGAGCTTGGGGTATAGCTTGGAGGTAGAACGCTCCTGAATTCAATCCCCAGTGCGCTCACGCAAGCGCGTGCAACACACACACACATAGAATGGGTAGTGGTGGGGCAGTGGTGCAGTCAGGCAGTTGGAGAATCAAAGCTGGGGGATTTTAGAGAGAACATCACCAGGTGATAGAATGTTAGTTTTTATCTAGGCAGAGTTGAAGGAGTATTTTAAGGTAAAGATATCTTAGAGGTAAAATAGTTGGTGCAATGATGCAAAGCAGAGGGATCCTGATTCCCGAATATATTGTCCCTATAGAAAAGGTGGACTGTTAAAACACTATGTCCCTGCATGCTCCCTTGCTGTTCCCACAAACCTAGCCAAGTTAATGGAATCATGAGAGCAACTGGGCAAGAAAGTCCAGATACATATTATTCTGAAAGCCACTGGCTTTCTCTCATGCACACTAGGAACTAGAGCAAGCTAGTGATATCTGTAGAAGCTACTTTCTTGCATGTGCGCTAGGACAGTTGCTCCTTGGAATGCTGGTCATGCAAGCAAACTAAGCAGGCTGGCTGATGCTGATGATGGCACTGCTTCTGCAGCCTGACATATAAAATCCTTCCATGAGTGGGGACAGGTGTGGAACTGAGGGCGATGGAAAGAGGACACATGTCACTCGTCCAGCCACTACTGGGAAAAAATGCCGTGAGGGAGAGGGGGCGCTGCTTGGTGAAGCACCTTGAGGGTTGGAGGTGCTGTCTATCAGCCTTTCGCCCCCGAACTCTTCTTGGAGCAATCACTGATCTCTTGTAAGCTTTCTCCATTATACCATGTATCTCCCATGCTGTCTCCGGCCACTTTCTTTAGCCTGTCTGCAAACTACCCACTGCCCTGGCACAATGGAGCTGTGGATGTAACACCGAGTGTCTGATGTATGTTCCTAGAGGATGTTCCTATGATTTATTGTAATTATTACTAGAAATCAAGAATGTTTTGTGGGAAAACAATGGTACTAATTTTAAACACATCAAGTTGGAGGATGTATATGAGATCCAGTGCAGGCATCCAGGGCAGTTGACTGGTGGGCCATTGGGAAGAAGTTACTGGGAATGAAGGAGGGTGAGAAATGGTTGACCTCTAAGGCCCCATACAACTCAAAGGTTTTTGGAGAGCAGTTCTAAAGTCTGGCTATGCATCAAAATGAATTGGGGGACTTTTGAAAGCATAACTGCTCTGTCCTGATTGATTAAATCAGAATCTTCAGGTGACACCTGAAATATCTGTGCACATGCGTCTGATGTGTAGTCAGGGCTGCCAAATGACATGCATTAATGGCCTTCATGAATTGAGATTTCTTTTTATAGCCCTATTGTCAAAATAAATGCTCAAACCATCTGTATAAAATTCTTATGAAATATTAGGTGAAGAAATTCAAACACAAAACGCATTTACTATGTATCATTGGTATCCTTTTTTTAACTCACAATGGCAATAACCTTAAATTATTAGTAAGTACAGCTGCTTGTGGCACAACTACTAATAAATTCTGCAGAAAATTTAGCTGTAGGATGTAACTGAAGTATTCTAGCACTAACTAAAATCATGGTTTTGTTTATTGCTAGGCATGCAATATGATGATCGTTTGTTCTTGATTCAGGGTAACCATATGGGAAATAAACTCTGTAAAGACTCTAGGCCATGAGGTTAGAGAAGAGCATAGTTGCTTGAATCTTGTAGTCTATAAATCATCTTGCAGTATGCCTGCTTTTTATCACAAAGCCCCTGAAACAGAGCAATAAATGATATGAATGAGGAGACCACTTTTAACACTTTACCCAGAGATATCTCCTTTTTCTATATTTTCAATTTTATTTTTTTAAATAATATAAATGTCAGTTATTGGCCTAGCTGAGCTAGCTCTGAAGGCTTCTCAGATTATTTCACAGGGAATGAGAAAACAGGACTGCTTGCTCTTTAATCTGTTCCACCATGACTGCTACTCTAGATTTAATGTCACTGTAATATCCTGAATTTATAGGTCATCTTTCTTCTGGGGCTTTGAAAGTACTTTGTGTGTATTACTTTAATTTTTTGAGGGAGCCAAAATTCATCACATTATGGGATCTATTTTAGAGAGTGTCTACAAAAAGATCTAGAAAATCCTCCAAAGTATTTCTCTTTTCCTTCTGGTGTTGTTGGTAGAGACCTCATTGATTCTAATGCCCTCACTGCTTCAGAGGCCATTTATTTGTGGATTCCTGGAGGCTTCTCTGCGGAGGAGGATCAAATCCCTATTGGTTCAGTTTGAGAGGATCCACTTGGCAGACTGATAAAGATTAAAATCACAGCTCTTTTTCCATTACATTGATTTTTGATCTTTTAATTTTTATATTGTTTTATGCTTTAGTAACTCAATCACAACTGTCTTCTCAGTGTCTCCGTATGTGGGAATTAGGAAGTTAAATTGGGCACACTAACAACGCAAGCGCTCTATAGAATATGCCATTGTAGTAAAAGACAGTGCCTTAGGGTTTGTGATCATATTCCGTAGTGCTGTGGACAATTATCAGATCTGATCCAGGGAAACTCCAGGAAAGTAAATAGTGGTAGTAAATTGTGGACTTTCTAATGCAGTTGAGAACATGGGCAATTGTCAGAAGAGAATCAGAATTAGTTCTACAGTACCTGATTCTTTCAATGTTCAGGAAATGGCTTCACTAAATACATTAGAATAATAAGTGCATAATATTTGTCTGTGGATTTTATATTTTCTTTATCTGCTCTTTTCCCAAAGCCTCATGCTAATTAACATTCCTATAATAAACATACTTAATGGTACATAAGTCATTATATGAGATTTATGTTTATAAATAGTACAATAAACAATGAGAACTTAGTAGCCATAAGCCCCCTCCCCCCAGTACTGACGATTGACCCAGGGGCATTTTCTCCAAGATACACCCCAAGCTCTTTTTATTTTTTATTTTGAAACAGGGTCTCGCTAAATTGCTGAGGCTGGCCTTGAACCTGTGATCGTCTTGTCTCAGCCTCCCAAGTTCTGGGATTATAGCCATGTAGCCATGTGCTACCACTTCTGGCTCAAAAACTTTTAATTAATAAAGCAATGTTTAAATATATAATACCAAGCTTATTAAAGTTTTGAGAGTTAACAAATCAGATTTGGGAGACTACCATACTTTACTAATAATATGAGTCATCAACTAGACAATAAATAGAGGGTAGAAATAATATAGGTAAAAGTTTGATTTATGTACTTATGGAATTCTCTACCCACTAAAAGAATATCATGTCCAGAAAACATTTTTAAGAACTGATTAGTATATGATCAGACTATATAAAGGAAACATTAACTCCAAAAGGTAATAATTGTAGGGGCCACATTTACTGACCATAATGTAGTCCAACTATCAATGGATAGGTAACAAAACACCATCCGAATTCTAAACAACTAAAAATCGAACTCTTTGAGAGATTTCCAGAATAAAAAAAGAGAGAGAAAGAAGAAGAAGAATCAAAAATGGAAGCTGAAAGTATGGACATTAAGAATACAATGGAAATGAGAGCACATACATCAAAACTGTGAAGTCCAGCCAAAGCTATATTTAGATGAAAATTTCTAACTCTAACTTTTTATAGGAAATAAATAGAGAAATAGAAAAAATAAACCAAACATTGAATTTAAGGGCATAAAAATAGAAAAATGAAGCAAACCAAAAGAAGTAGGAGCAAAACACGGAGAGTAGTAGCGCATACCTATAATCCCAGGAAAATGGGAGGCTGAGGGAAGAGGATCACAAGTTCAAGGCCAGCTTGGACAACTTAGTGAGACCCTGTCTCAAAATAAAATAAAAAGGGCTGGGGGTATATCTCAGTGGTAGAGCACCCGTGGGTTCTATCCCTAGTGGCCCCCACCCCAACACACACACAGCAAGAGCATCAATAAATACAAAAGAGCCCAGTCAACACCATGCTACATCTGGCTTGATCTTTTCCCAGATTTAAGATTAAAATTACTTAATAAATCTTAAAGTCTTTTGTTTAAAAAAAGTGAAAAATCAAAAAGCAAAACCAAAGAAGTGGTATTTGTAAACAAAACCAAGATATATTTCCTTGAAATACAGATGAGTATATAGTTTGCTACTCTGATCCAGAAAAAGTTGAGAAAAATATAAAGCAAGAGGAATGAATAACAGATTCATAATAGAAGAGATTAAAAAGCACAAGGAAATGCCATGTATGCCAATGATATAGAAAAAGAAATTGGGCAGAAATAACAAACATCTCAGAGTGGGTATAAAACTATTTAGAAGAAACAAAGATTGTGAAAAAACTGTCTCCATAAACACTCTAGGCTTGGATATTTCTTTAGGTCAGATTTAGCAAAATGTCAAATAATGTATTGTCCCTCTTATTTGTTGGAACCATAATAGTCATTGCAAATTTAAGTTCTCATTGCAAAAAAAAATTTTTAAGTGAGCATAAGAAATAAAGGTCATCAGTATGTCTACTATCTAGAAATAATTATTAATATTTTTATTAGAAGGGAAATTGCTTTATCTAGGTTTATGCACATTACTTATTTTGATACAAAATTATAAGATTGTCCTCTTGAAATGTTTAAGAATTAATATACTTTTAAAACTATTCCATAGCATAAAAAAGATACAGAAAAAGCACTTTCTGAGGCTAGAATCACATGGATAACTACCAAATTCACAGAAGCAATAGGACAAAATCTTGATGTTAACTTCAGTTAAGCACACAGATGCACAAATTCTATGTTAAATAACAGTAAAATAAATACAGATTTGTATTAAAAGAATGGCGTACTGCAAGCTGGTGGGATTTATTTTAAGACTACAAGAATAGAAAGCACTAGGAAGCCTATTATCACACTAGTATTTGTTGTTGCTTATGTATAAATACTTATTGTAATTTTTAATTATATTTACACAAAATAAATAAGAAACTTCACATGTTTTCTTCAGTTTAGCACCAGCCATATCCTTACTTAAAAACAGCTTTATTTTACATGTCATATAATTCATCCATTTTAAGAGTACAATTAAATTATTTTAGTAAACATATAAGTTATGCAAGCATCACTATCAATCAGTTTTGGAACATTTTTACCACCCCCAGAAAGATTCCTTATGTCCATTCACTGTTAATTCCCATCCCAGGAGAACATTAATCTACCTTCTGTCTCTATAAATTTGCCTCTTCTGGACATTTTTTATAAATGATATCATATAATATGTGATCTCTTTTGTGGCTTGTTCTTTCACTTAGCATAATGTTTTTGAGGTCCAGCCATGTTGCAGCATGTATCATTAGTTCTTTCATTTTTATTCCTGATTAGTATTCCATTAAATGGATGTTTTGCTTTTTTGTTGTTGTTTTGTGGTACTGGGGATTGAACCCAGGGGAATTCTACCTCTGATCTACACCCCCAGCCCTATTTTATTATTTATTTTGAAACAGGGTCTCACTAAGTTGCTGAGGTTGGCCTCAAACCTTCAGTCCTCCTGTCTCAGCCTCTCAGGTACTGAGATTACAAGTGTGCATCACCATGCGTGGCTTGGATGCTTGGATGTACTACATTTTATTTATTTACTTCGCAATCTTTGGATTTCGATTTTCCCCCCAATTTTGGGCTGTTATTAATAACATTGCTTATAACATTCAAGTGCAAATTTTTATGTGGATGTATGCTTTTATTTCTTTAGGTATATACCTAGAAGTAGGATTTCTTGGTAATGTAGCAATTCTATATTTAACATTTTGATGAACTGCCAAACTGTCTTCTGAAATGACTGTACTATTTTATATTCCTCCCAATAGTGTATAAGGATTCTCATTTCTTCACATTCTTGCCAACATTTGTCATTATCTGTCATTCCAG
Source organism: Glis glis (assembly GCA_004027185.1). Taxonomy (NCBI): domain Eukaryota; kingdom Metazoa; phylum Chordata; class Mammalia; order Rodentia; family Gliridae; genus Glis; species Glis glis. The sequence continues at coordinate 10,014 of PVJS01007736.1, read as the reverse complement.
TGGGTGTGAAAAGGTGTCTCATTCACAATAGTAAGTTTTTGGAGAAACAAGTGTAATCATCTCAGGTGGTACCAAGAAGCATGTGATCAAATTCAACATTATTGTCAATGCCTTAAAAAAAGCCACTATCTTGATGTCATGCTGACTATGACAGGAACATCATTACATACATTATGAATGTTCATAATAACAACAGGATGTTCATAATAGGACGTAGTGCCAGGTACTCTTCTCAGCTTTCATATGATGATTCATTTAACACAGCACCTTTGAGGTAGTTTCTCATGTTATCCCCATTTTGCAGAGGAGGAATCCAAAACATAGACAAGTCAAGTGATTTGTCTGGCTCTGCACAGCTAGCAAGTCAGGGAGCTGCCACTGGAACGCAGGCACTCTGTATACAGACTCTCACCTGTTGCTCCTTAGGCGGTAATGTGGAGAATCTCATCTCAGCTTGGCCTTCCTTGTTGCTTCATAGTTATTTGGCCTCTTTCTTGCACTTTGCCCACTCCTCTGAAGCCTACTGCTACTCTCAACTTTCTTCACTTAACTGTACTTCTCAGAGAGAAATTAAGACTGTACAGCTGTGCGTGGTGGTGTATGCCTGTAATCTCAGTATTTGGGAGGCTGAAACACAAAGATAGCAGATTTACACTGCATAGTAACTTAGCGAGACCTTGTTTCAAAAAAATCAAAAGACTGTACAGTAACACTAATGGAACAAAAACAACAAAGTAACATGATAGTATAGCATCTGGCAAAGGTGACATTTTGAATCAACGGGGGGGGGGGAGAAAATGGGTTATTCTGTTAATAGTGTTGATATAATTCACTGTTTGGGGAAAATACATTTCTGCTTCACAAAATGTTCATATGGTTTAAATTTTATAAAAAAATAAAACTGTCAACTATTAACAATGAATTCCACTATTATGTATAATCATAATGCAACAATAAAAAGAAACCATTAAAATTTCAAAGGAAAATGTATGATTTATAATAATTATTTTTTAATAAGAATTCTTTACATATGACAGCAAAACAGTAATATCAGATTAAACACAGAAGGTAAATTTTCAAAATCTCTGTGAAGAGATCTAAAGGTAAGCTACCCAGCTCTTGGAGGCTCTAGGTAATCATAAGACCCAGGTTCCTCTGTCTTTCTATTTTGTCAGAGCATGGCTTTTAACTCAAAGTCATCTCATGGGCTAATATGGCTTCTGGAACTCAAGCATGCACATTTGCCTCCCTGGGAAAGACAAAAGACACTACCTCCAACCTGAAGCTGCTCTTTTTGGGTAATCTTTCTGGATGTCCCATCCAACTTTTTGCTTTCATCTCATTGTTCACATCCAGTCACAAGGCCATACCTAGCTACAAGGAAGGTTGAGGAATGTAGTCTTTCAGCTTGATAGATTGTCATTTCAAATCCAGTGTAACTTCTGTTGTTTTGAGAAAACAGAAAAACAGATATTGAGTGGCAACAACCAGTTTCTGTCATAATTGAGGTAGGTGAAGACTTTCCTTAGCACGACCCCAGAGCTAACAACCGTAAAAGACAAGCTTGGCCGACTTTGACAAACATAACAACATAAAAATTTTTTGCAAAAGATATTATAAACAAAAGTAAAACAAGCCACAGAATGGGACAGAATAATAGCAATCAATAACAGAGAATTAACATTCTTAAAGTGTATAGTAATACATTAATTAATGAGAAAATTGACTGCCTGTGCCTTTTGGAGAGAGAATAGCAATTTTTTATTTGTCTTTAAATGTACAGTAATATATTTTAGACAGTGCTTAGTCTTACATATTTTTTGTTTATTTGCTTTGAATGTTTTTATTTTAACCCTCTGCCCACTCTGGACACATTCTAGGCTCATGTGTTAAATGCTACCCTGCATTAATAAACACAGTGATGGGGTGTTTGATTTAGGACAGACGCAGCAGGATTACCTGAATGCTCAATTAACTGCCATGGTGAGAATCGTCTGCTTTCAGATTGATAAGAAGATCAAATCAGTAGCCATTCTCAGTTCAGTGCTTCATCAGGAAGTGAATTAAAGGGAAACCATTAGCTGTCATTTTTCTAAATGCTAATCACTGAATTTCAAATCTTAGAAAAATCTTTGTATATTTTTAGTGATTATTATTGACTGGAATGTTTTTAACTGAGCTCAGGACTTGGGAACATTGGGAGGGCACACTGTTTCTGGCCAGATTACTTAGACAACAATAATTCTTCACAGTTTTCTGTTAATATCTTCTGATTTAACAAGCAAGTTGGAGCCAAGTGATTTCGGCTATTTGGTATCCTTGGTAACCACTGTTAGATGATGAATTGAATCAGTTAAAATTAATTTCTTGTGAAAATCTGCTTTTATCAGAGGGTATTGGCTTTGATGTTTAGATAAACAAGAAAAAATATATATGCACACATACATCAGATGTGAATATTTATAGATAAAAATCTGCAAAGTCTAGTAAATTTAAAAAGTGGGGAAGATGAGGGAAGGTTGCAAAGGGCCCTGTCTTTAAGCATTCTGTTTCTACTTGGAAAGACTTACATAAATACAGGAACCTGAGGCATAATAGCCACTTGTGTGAGCTTTTATTCAACTAGAGGAGTAGCCTTTCTTCTCTCACATCTGCGAAGGCTGTCATGACAAAGCTATTTTATTGTTAGGGAAGTTTGGGAAAAGATAGAGAACACATTTTTTCTAATGTAAAATAATACGATATATATTTTAGTTTCAAGCCCATTTTTTTAAATGTCAATTTTGGAAACACTTTCCTTTTGTTCTGATTGGCGCCTTACCTGAGGGTCATATCTGCTATAAACCTGTACTCCAAGAAGTGAACATTTTGCAAGTATTGCTAGAACAAGGAAAAGCCAGTGCTGGACTGGGTAGCGTGGATTGCTGGTTGGTGCCATAGCAGCACTCCTATCCCTGATTGAGACTGTAGCAAAGGATAAAGGAGAGCAATTTATTGAACAGAGATGTGTCCTGGATTCCTGGGCAAGGCCTACAATCCACAAATTTTTCTAGAGAGTTAGGGGGAGGCAATGGATGCCCTTGATTTCAGTTCTGTATAGGATGCTGGCTATTGCTGACTTTAGAAGGTTCTGCTTGCTCTTGGAAGAGCTATAAGATAGAAATTTAGAGGGGGGGGGAATCAAGAGCTGAACTTTAAGGAGGTAAGCCACAGCTTCATTTGTAAGATTGGATGCTTAGAATTTTTAACCATCAAATCTTTCTTTGTTCTGAATTTAAATACTTCCTAGATGAGCACTTCCCGGAAAGAGCACATGCCCTAGGCAGTTCTCCTAGCACATGTCCTAGTTTCAAAGACTGTTCCACAACTTAATAGTTGTATAATTTAGGAAGAGTTACCCAACTTTTTGATGTCTCAACATTTTTTCTGCAAAATGAAGATAATAATGTTTATAGGGGAGTTATCAGGTGTGAATAAGATCATGTAGTTGGTACAGAGAACAATTAATGTTTGTTCTCTTATTAATCCCCTTGGTAGAGGCTCTTTTTGTGTTTCACAAAAATCCACACAACTAATTCCTACTGCATCCTTTATTTTGCTTTCTTTTACTTCTTCCATTAATCTCTCCTCTTCTCCACCCATCTTGGTGCTCTACTCTAGTATTGTTTTCTCTCCTTTTTCTTCATAGTATCCCCTCATTCTTCACCTTATCCTCCAGGAGCATAGGAGACACTGGGCACTGTCCATGGTGCTGGGGTTACTGTGAACAATAAAGATGTGATCCCTGTTCTCAGTTACCTTCTTGTGGAGGACATAGGCAAGTAAACAGGCAACTACAGTTGAGTGCAGTAAGGGAAAGTGTGGTGTGATATGAGAGCACATAGGAGGGGTACTTAAGTGGTGTAAAGACAAGGCCTCCCCAAAGAAAAAAATGAATACCTTTTGAAGTGTTAGGAAAATGAGTGCTCAGGCAAAGCATTTGTGGGAACCTAGGTAAGTTTATGATGATGGAGTTGGATTTGAGAGTTAAGAGTGTGGGCTAATTATGTGATGACAGATAAAGTCAGGGAGATAAGTAAGGGTCTTTTGGGCTATGCTAAAAATTTGAATTTTATCCTAATGTTAGTAGTGATCTATTTTATGATAGAATCCATAGGACATGGAATACAATAGGAGAGAGGCAGCTGGGTCATACAGAATATAGAAGTAAGGACAAGTTGAGGGAATGAGAGAGACTAGATTGGTTTCAGAAATTTGTGTTTGAAGTATGCAGTAGTTGTAAATATGAATCTGAAATGAAAAGGCAATTTCAAGTCTTATTTTGAAGTTATGATAGTGATTGCATTTGTATTTTCCTACTGGCTTTTTATATGGTTCTGGTCCTTCTGAATGTCCTTACATTTTGGTGTGCATAGTTAAGTAATCATAGCCCAATTATATGTATCCAAGAGAGGTCAGAGTGCAAGAACATAGTTGAGGTACATATTGCTTGTACAGGCAATCAGAACAAAATGGAGAGTTATAGCTTATAGGAGCTTGAAGTTTAGCTTCTTTTCAGGAAGCGAAAGCGCCATTCTAAGTGAGTCTCATGGCCAGAACATGGGTGTGTCAGTGAAGTGTGTGAATGAGATTTTGTGGTGAGTGATAAAATCTTATCCTACCTAAACTTATCTTCAAGATTAGAGATGTCTCCAAATATCCAATTTGATTAAGAATAGCCATGGTTTTGCCATTGATGGATTTATCTAAAAATCCTTAAAGTCTATTTTTATTTCTAGATTATATGTCCCTTGAGATAAAGTCCATGATAAGTTTATTACCCACTGGGCTAGTAGAACTGACTTTGATTATCCAGAGCCTGACTTCTCTTTTGCTTCCAGCAGATCAAAGATCGCTCATTCTAATATTTCAAAAATTGTTGTCCAAATTCATGTCTCTGCTGTGCCTATCAGTCATGATAGTGTAGTCAGTCTCCCTCTCCTTCTTCCTTCTTCTTCCTCCTCCTCCTCCTCCTCCTCCTCTCCTCCTCCTCTCCTCCTCCTCCTCCTCTTCCTCCTCCTCTTCCTCCTCCTCCTCCTCCTCCTCTTCCTCCTCCTCCTCCTTCTCCTTTGTGGTGCTGGAGATTGAATCCAGGGCCATTCTATCTCTGAGCTCTACCCTGAGTCCTATTTTATTTTTTTTATTAACAAACAGGGTCTCATTTAGTTGCTGAGACCTCTCTAAGTTGCTGAGGCTTTGAACCTGCAATCCTCCTGACTCAGTCTCCCAAGTACTGGAATTACAGGTATGCACCACCATGCCTGTCTGACTGTTTAGCGTTCACTCATCCTTCTGTTAAATCTTTTCATAATGTTAGTTTGTTTGATTAGTTTCTCTCCATATAGCTAGGCCCTCATTTCCATCGCCATTCAGCTTTTTCCTTTCTTTACCTCTCATCATACTTGATATATACAGCTGGGGCTTGATATATACCTTAAGCTTCTGGGGCTGATACTCTGTGGTATGGATGGAGGAATGAGGAGTTTTTCCTAGCAGCCATACATGAGACCACCTGCTTAGGATCACAGCAGTGTGTCCCCTATCCCTTTTCCATGGCCAGGCTCATCCACTGAAAACATCATTTGCTATGTTTGCTACATCTCTCATCACCTGCAATCTTACAGATATGGGGAGAATTTCCTGAAGGTTCTCACAATCCATTGGAGTGAGGAATACCAGGTGACCTAGCTTCTCCATCCTAGCCCAATAAAGTTCAGGTCATTGGTCGGAATTAGTTCTGGGAGCCTGGGCTGCATGCTGCCAACTGGCAGAGTGAGCTGGTTTCTGCTCTAGTTCTGGGAGCATCCTTTGCCTGCCAGCCCTGCTCCAGCTGGTTCTCTCTGGCCAGACTCTGGACTTTGTCAGTGTAGGTGTTCTCCCTGCTGCCACACTGCTCATAAGATATCTTAACAGTTGTTGGATTTCCTCCCCCGCTTTCTTAAAACCACTGTAGTGCAATTCCCACACCCACCACTCCTCTGAGGCTGTTCCAGCTGCAGCCATCAGTGACCTGCTAATTGCTAATCACAGTGGGCACATTTCAGTCATTGGAATGATGCTGTATTTAAAATGGTGATCAGTACTTGCTCTTCTCTTTAATTTTGTAACACTGAATCCTGTTATTCTTTTTCTCTTTCATGGGTTTCTTCTTTTTGCCTCATAACCATCAGTGGTTCTTAAATTACTGAGCTTGACCCACTGCTTCTCTTACTTGGGCATATTCCCTCAAGTTGTCCTCTCCAATCTAAAGATTCACAAGTCTCTGACATGCTGATAATCCAAGTCCATATTCCAGCCTGGACTCGGCTGAACTTCACCACCTCCTGGACATCTCCACCTGGATGGAGTGACCTCAAGTTCAACATGTCCAAAACTGGAGTCATCATTGTGATCTTTACACTTGCTGCTATTCCTATGCCTGAAATATTTGTCCCACTGGGCCCACATGGCTCATCTCTCACTTCCTTTTAGCCTCACTGCTCAATGAACACCTTCTTAAAGAGTCTCCATATGTGCCTTTTCCTTTCCTGGCTTTATTTTTCTTCAGAGTATATCTATCAAAATGGATGTAATATAATATTTTTTGCTTGTTTATTGTCTGCCTTCCCCTACTAATGTTTAAGCTCCATTTGTTTCTTTCACTATTATGTTTGCAGTGCTTGGATCAATTTTTTGGTGCCCAAATATTAAGTGAACGAATAAGCCATTCTTCCAATTCCAGAATGACTTCTGTATTTTTCTTTATCTCAATAAGTGATATCATCTCCACTCCCAGCCACTCAAATAAAAAACTTGGAGTCATTCTGGAAATTTCTGTTACCACCACCACACATCCAACCATCAACCAATTTCTGCCAGTTTCGCCTCAGAACTATGTATCAATCTCTCTCCCTTCTCCATCCCTATGACTGCCACCCTATCCCAGGCTATAAAACCTTTCCCTATATTATTGTAGCTTCCAATTTGCTCTGTAATTCTGTCCTTAAATTCCCCCCCCCCAATTCACCATCAACAGAAGCTAGAATGGCTTAAAAAAACAACCAACCAAACAAACAAACAAACAGATATGACCTTGCTGCTTTCCTTTGGAAAACTCTTCAGTGATTCCAATCAGCAACAAGATCAAGTCTAGGTTCCTTTGCATGACATGTAAGAGACTAGCCAGGTCACACAGTGTGCCATCCCTTGCTTTATACTAACAGTAGAGCTTGCTAGCCTGTTTCTTGGCTCCAGATTTTTTGTTCAGCCTAGAATGATTCTCCTTGCTCTCTCCCTTCTTTCTGGGGCAGGTTCTTCCTAATCATTCTTTTAAATTTCAGCTTTGGGGTCACCTGGATTCTAAGTACTCTTGTGCATTTCTCCTATCACTGTACCTACACTTAAACCATTATCTACCCATGAGTCTTCCTCCTTCATTAGATTGGGTACTCGTTGAAAGAGAGGGCTGTGTATTGTTCATGTTTATACTCCCCTCATCTAGCCCAGTGTCTGAAGCACAGTAGGCACTTGATAAATGTTTGAATAGATAAAAGAATGATCTATCTAGATGGGTGTTTTGGGCTGAATTCTGCTTATTGTTATTAAGTTGTATCATGGAATTGCATTTCTAAAACCTGAAACATATTAATGTCATCTACAAAATGAGAATTCATTATGTTCTCTATGCTACAGAATAGTCTGTTGATGTTTATCAGAAAGTGTCCATGTCTTACCTTCCTTGTCCTATTAAGAACAAAAGTCAACTTCACAAAAACTAAAAAGAACAGTGGAGTGGGGGAGGATAGCTAGTGGATAATCCATTGGTGTCTATCTCATGAATTTCAAACAAAAGGACATTTTTGTAGGAGTAATTGTGTTGTTCTAATATGTATTGTGTTAGGCATATGGGCAATATGGTTTAGTGGATAATTTCCTAAAGATTACTGTATGCCTAGTTGAAAGTTAATGCTCCTTCCTCCAGAGGACATGCTGGTTTGAGATTTCAATGTAAAAACAAATGTTTCTGTTACAGAACTTTGTCATTGACTTGTTGACAACTTTTGAATATTTTCAGTTGAACAATTCTGTCACAATGGCTATAAAGATTCACTAAGAAAGGCGCTGTGCCAGTGATGCTGTAGACGTGTTAAAAGCTAGGAATGCTGCCTGCTACTTAAATAGCAGAGAAAAACCAGTTTCAACCTGAAGTAACTGTTTGACTGTTTGACTCTGCACAGTGGTTTTAAAACTCTGTTTTACTGAGCCCTGGGTTTCTGCAAGATTGTCTTGGGGCCACCTAGGCTCCTAAAGTTTTGAAGCTGCACCTTATTCTCATTGCAGCCAGAGCAACAGTACCATTGTCTGGTTTATAGAGGGGGCTTTTAAAACTCATATCTCACTTGATATTTCATTTGACATGATTTTGCTGGATATAGCTGAACTCATATTCTGTAATATGAGGAAATATTTAAGTGAGTAAAACTAGGTATAATTTCATGGAGTAAGATTCTGAGTAACTCAAGAGGAATGAAAAGCATAAAAGATCTTTTAGATTCTCCCATTCTAACTCTTTTAAATGGAGAGGATGGGGAGGCTTCATGATCTTGGAAACTAGTGCTGATGGGCACAAATTGAAAGGCTTGGCTAAAGGCACACCCATGAAGGGGCCTGGCAAATACACCTCTAGGAACTTTCAGGAGGCAAATGCTATGAAGATATTTTCAGGAATGCTGATGGCCAGAATGAGTTGGTGTTTTGGAAACACCCAAAGAACAATCAGAAATGTATTATTTTGTATTCAAACCCAAAAGGAAGCTATCTCCCTGCCTGGGGAGAAGGAGTAATGATAAGAGAAGCCAGAAGACGTCCAACAGAAGCAGCAATGCCAGCAGATGGACTTGGGCACACGGCCCAGTCCTCACAGTGGAGGATGCATAGAGTCTAGAAATTCAAGACTTGTGAGCTTGGTGTCCATCCCTGGCAAAGTCCTAAGCCAATGTAGCAGATGGCTCATGAGCATTACAAAGGGTGCTCCAGAGCTAGCTTATTAAAACCAAGTCGTAGTAAATCTGTGTTTCCTTTATTGATAGAGTTTCTCTTGACTTCAGCAAGATTTTTCATTAGGCTGTTTATGATAAGCAGCACATGTCCTGTTTTTTTTCTTTCTTACTGGGAACAAAAACACTGAGTTGGGGAAGGGGTGGGTGGGGTGAGACTCATGCCAGCTGAAAAGAAAAGCTGGAGCAGCAGGAAGACACTTCCTTGTGGCCAGCTTGAAGCCAGAGTTTGCTAAGAACACAGTGGGGAGCTTAGACAAGTCACCATGTTTATGTTCAGAGTGTCTCATAATGCTACATTTCTCAAACTGAACCATGGGATACCTCCTTCCTTTAGAGATACTTGGGGGTGTTTGTTTAAAAATGTAGATTCCTGGGCTGCACCCAGAATCAGGAGCTCTGGAGGTACAGTCCCAAGAATCTACATTTTTAAAAAGCTTCCCAGACAGTTATCAAGCACACATAAATTTTATAACTATGGCTTCAAAGATAAGATCATTTGCCCTAAAAACTTACCTAGATAGAAAAGTATGGGAAATCTTTAGTTGTTTCATAAGCAGATTCAATTTTTGCATATGATTATGACTCAGAAATTCCTGATCATCTTCTACATCTAACTGCCCAGGGTCAAACCCAACCCTGTTGCCATCTGGTGACAGTCACTTATGCTGCAAAAGCAAGTCTGATGAGGCAACTCTTTTGAAGCACTTTTGAAATGGGAATTTTGCATTAGTTAAAAACCTGATTTATGCTGGGCATGGTGGCACATGCCTGTAATCCCAGTACTTGGGAGGCTGAGACAGGAGGATGTACATTAGAGGCCAGCCTCAGCAATTTATTGAGACCCTCAGCAACATAGCAAGCCCTGTTTCAAAATCAAAAGGACTGGGAGTGTAGCTTGGAAGTAGAATGACCCTGGGTTTAATCCCCAGTATTCTCC
>PVJS01007735.1:0-55147 GCA_004027185.1 Glis glis | reverse complement strand
AAGAGAAGGGAAGGGAAGGGAAGGGAAGGGAAGGGAAGGGAAGGGAAGGGGAAGAAAGAGGAAAGTAAAAGAAAAAAGAACAAGAGGAAAAGGAAGAAAAAGGAGGAGAAGGAGAGGAGGAGGAGGGGGAGGAGAAAAGGAAGGAGGAAGGAAGGAAAGAAAGAAGGAAGGAAGAAAGGAAGGAAGGAAGGAAGGAAGGAAGGAAGGAAGGAAGGAAAGTTTCTATAGAAATTCCACAGAGTATGTTCTCTGACCTGAGACAAGAAATCAATAACCGAAAAACAACAGAAAAATCTCTAACAATATGAAAATAAAACAACACCTTTCTCTATAATTTGCTGTCAAGAGGAATTGCCAAAGGAAATTTTTAAATGTGTAGATGGAATGAAAAAGAAAAGGCTTTGCAGCACAATAGAACAAACAACATGTAGCTAACACAAAATTATTTATAGTTAAACCCTTACCTCATACCATATAAAAATCAACTCAAAATGGACTAAAGATATAATCATAAAACCTGAAACTATAAAACTAGTAGCAAAAAAAATAAAGGGAAAACTCCTTGGCATAGGTCTGGGCACTGACATTCTTGGAGATGACCCCAAAAGTATAAGAAACAGAAGCATAAATAGACAAACAAGATTACATCAAACTAAAAAAGTTTCTTTACAGCAAATAAGACAATCAGCATAATGAAAAGATAGCCTACAGAACGGAAGAGAATATTTTTAAATATCACATCTGATAAAATCTTAACATCAAAAATATATAAAGAACTCAACTGAATAACACAAAAACAACCTGATTAAATGGGCAAAGGGCCTAAATAAAGATTTCTTAAAACAAACAAATGGCCAATTCATACATCTCACGATGACTTTCAGTCAACAAAGGACCACATACACAACAGTAGTCCCTTGTGGTAGCATTAGTCACAGTAATGAAAATATGGAGTCTACCCAAGTGTTCAGCCAGGGATGAACAGAGATATGTGGTATGTATAAGCAATAAAATATACTATAATCCATTTTATATATACATATATTTATTTTATTTATTTATTTATTTATTTATTTATTTTATTTTATTTTTATTTATTTATTTATTTATTTTTGCGGTACCAGGGATTGAATGCAGGGGCATTCTACCTCCGCGCTACACCCCCGGCCCTATTTTTTATACTTTATTTTGAAACCGGGTCTCACGAAGTTGCGGAGGGCCTCACTAGGTAGAGAGAGACAGAGAGAGAGAGAGACAGGGAGAGAAAGTGAGGGAGCTGAGACTGGCCGCAAACCCGGATCCTCCAGTCTCCGCCTCCCAAAGTACTGGGATTACAAGCATGCGCCACCACGCCCGGCCATATATTTATTTAATGGAGTACATATATAGGTATAAATACATATGAAATAACACATATACATATATATATGTGTACATATATATATATATATATATATATTTAATGGAATGCCATCAGACTCTAAAAGAAGAAAATCCTGTCATTTATAACAACATAGATGAACCTGAAGGACATTATGTTAAGTGAAATAAGACAAGCACACAAAGACAAACACCCAAATACCACATGATCTCAACTATATGTGGAGTGTAAGAAATTCAAACTCATAGACACAGAGAGTAAAATGGAGGTAATCAGAAACTAGAGGATGGGAAATCTGGGGAGATATTGATTAAAGTAGACAAAATTTCAGTCAGGAAAAAAATAAATTAATGAAAATAATGTAGAAGCGCTTTCATTTTACTTTGTTATTTATTTTTTATCATTCACTTTGTGTGCTTTGTGTTTTCTATCTTATAATTATCCAAAGAAATAAGATGCTCTGAAACAAAATCTATTTTCCCCCTTAGGGCTATTGACTTGTTAAAATGTCACCTTACTACCTGCAGCTATAACATCTATTCATTCATTTATTCATCAGTTTTATAAATATGTACTTAATATCCACTGCCTACCAGCTCTATTCTATGCAGGAACTAAATATCTTTCTCTTTTTACTGAAGTGAATAGTAGAAAAGGGGGTGGGAATATTACCATGAGTTTAATTATGAAAATGACTAAAATTTGATCTTTGTTGAAATTAGATAAATAACCCTCTCCCAATTCCCACCCTATTCCTTCCCCCTTCCCTCCTTCTCATGTTCAGCATAGTGCTTGACTTTGATAAGTCTGTGAATGTACATCATGTGCATTAGGGTGTTTCCCTCTTTCTCCCTCCCATCTCCCTCAGTTAGGTTTGTATTTCTATAGTTTCATTTCTATTCTTTTTTTTTTTTTTGCGGTACCGGGGATTCAACCCAGGGGTGTTCTACCTCCGCGCTACACCCCTGGCCCTATTTTTTATACTTTATTTTGAAACTGGGTCTCACGAAGTTGCAGAGGGCCTCACCAAGTAAAGAGAGAGAGAGACAGGGAGAGAGAGAGAGAGAGGGGAGAGAGAGAGAGAGAGAGCTGAGGCTGGCCGGGAACCCAGATCCTCTGGTCTCCGCCTCCCAAAGTACTGGGATTACAAGCATGCGCCACCACGCCTGGCCTCATTTCTATTCTTTAAGCCCTTAAAACTCATTCAAAAAATGGTTTTGAATCCCACCTTGATAGATAAGCCAGTCAACCATATAACCAAGATGATTTAATGTTCCATGATTAGATGCCACTTTTCTTTTAAAATCATAGCAGGATTCATATAATACTTAACGGAAATAGGTTTGTGTTTTACAGTTGAAGGAAGTACATCAATAAATGTTTTGGCATTCTTTTGTGCAAAATTTCCAGGTGTAAAATGCTTATGTTTTGCTTTCACATTCTTCATTCGTTTTTTATTTAACAAGTATTAAATTTCACACTATGTGGTAGATATTAAATTGATATGCAGTTTTTAGTAACTTACTACACAGACTGCCTTTTTCCCAAAGAGTGCTAATGATTTAATTTTCAGCACAGTCACACAATCATAAAGTCACAGGCACTACAAGGCAGAGACCTGATGTCTTCCTAGTTTTACCAGCTGCAGTCAGCCGGCATCTCTGGGATGCTTTTGTTACCATATTGTCATTCACACATCCCATGGGGAAATTTGGGTTCTATTTCTATATATCTGCTTTATAAAACTACACTTTAACCAACTATAATAAAAATGCATCAGTGCCAGGAGTGGTGTGCATGCCTACAAGCCCAGGCTGAGACAGGAAGGATGGCCGGTTCAAGGTCAGTCTCAGCAACTTAGCAAGGCCCTGAGCAACTTAGTGAAACAACCTGTTTCAAAATAAAAAATAAAATAGGGCTGGGAGTGTATCTCAGAGGTAGAACCCCCCTGGGACACACAAACACATACACACACACACATACACATACACATACACATACACCTACACATACCATACACATACATACATACACACACACAATACAGCATCACTATTAAACATTCTGCAAAAACAGGAAATTCGACATTCTCCTCAAGGAAATACTACCAAAGTGATACTGCACAGAGCACCAAAACATCATTACATGAGGATGGATAAAGCCTCCTCATAGTAATAGAGGACCATCTGGGTGTGTAAAATCTTGTTGGCTATTCTGACCCAGACAGTTTAACACAAGAATACTCTGACAAGGCATTAAACGAGACTGACTTCCAATTATGAGTATTTATGTGATTTTATATGCATATATTTATGTTAAAATATTTGTTATTCTATCTCTAATTTCATTCCTACAAGTCAGGGGTGGGGTGGAAATAGGGGTTGTTGCTGCTTAATGAATTGCTTAGTGATAAAAATGGTGTTGTTGTTTTTGTGCATGTGTGTGGTACTGGGAATTGAACTCAGGGGCATTTACTTCTGAGGTACACCTCCAGTCCCATTTTATTTTTTTCATTTTGAAATAGGGTCTCACTAAGTTGTGAACCTGCAATCCTCCTGTCTCAGCCTCCCAAGTACTGGGATTGCAGGTGTGTGCCACCACACCCGGCTCAATGTTTTTTGTTTGTTTGTGTTTTTTTAAACAAAAAAAATTTTGTGTTGACACTTCTTGAAATATCTAAAAGAAAAATCTAGAATTTGTGCTGACAGCCAGGTTGGTAAAACTCATTGCTATATCCTGAGAATCCTACCTGATGGATAAGCAGGATTAAGGAAATTATAGTCCAAAAGAAATTTTCTAATGAAATAATATGGTAATTGTTTAGTCTAGGGCATATACAATGGCTAAAAAAATGCAGAGAGTTGTGAAATCTAGTTTTCAATCTGAAATTTTTATGGAGAGGATTGTTATCCAATAGAAATTACTGTACTAATGAAAATATGGTTAGTGGAATTAAAAATCTAAATTTCAAATTTCATTAGAAGATAGCCACATGTGGCTAGTGAGTAACGTCTTGAAGAGCATAGTTCCGGGAAATTTGTGGATCTAATATTCAATCCATCAATTGGGCTAGGAATTATGTTTCATTTGTTTCTAGATACGAAATGGGTTAATATTAGGGCCACTCAGGTGTGTTTTGTTTTAACAATGTCATGTAGCAGGTTTGAGAAAATATTAAATGCAGGAATTTCATTCAGTACTAGAGATAGACTTGAGTTTAAAACAATCTTGGTCTTTTCCTTCTTAGAGACAATATCCCAGCACAGGAGGGCAATCCATTGGATGGATGGATGGATGGATGGATGGATGGATGGATGGATGGATGGATGGGGAAAGGAGGGAGGAAGGGAGGAAGGGAGGGAGGGAGGGAGGGAGGGAGGGAGGGAGGGAGGGAGGAAGGAAGGAAGGGAGGGAGGGAGGGAGGGAGGGAGGGAGGAAAGAAGGAAGGAAAGAAGGAAGGAAGGAGAAAGAAAGGAGAGAGGAAGGGGAAAGAAGTAAGGAAAGAAAGGAGGGAGGGAGGAGGGAAGGAGGGAAATGAGAATGAAGGGATGAAGAAAAAGTTACAGAGAGGGCCCCTCCTGCTGCAGAACTAGAGCTAATACAGCATTCGTTTGAGGCACTGGTGGTATTAGGAGAGGTTTCCAAAGACACCCCCCCACAAAACACCAAAAATAAACAAGCAAAAAAACCACCACTAAACAAAGAATAAAAATTTGATCAGGGACCCTGAGAGGGGTGGAGAGAAGCCAGGCTCCCCTGAGAGCCACGTGGAAAGTACACTGTTATGAGGATTCTGAGACTTGAAACAGGTGTAAGGTCAGGTAGTCTAGGCAGTTTCCTGAGCTGTTTCTCCATCACAGAAGACCAGAATCATCTCCAGTCACTGGCATCTAGAACTTCTCTATCTTACTCTCTCAAGACCCTCGATAATGAAGCTCAAGCATTGGATGAAAGCAAAGAAACAATGAACACGGGATTTAGGTCTCCAAACACTACAGACAGTCAGACTGTCACAGGCAGAACATAAAGCAACTATATGTTACAATTAAGGATATGATCATAAAGGCAAAACAATGAATGGAGGCTATGGGAATAAACTGGTAGTTAAAAGCTTGTAATAATATCATAAAAGGAATGATAACAGTATTTACCTCCAACAGCTGTAATGACAGAAATACAAATAGGCCTATATAACATATCAAGCACAGTAGCTGTTACAAATTAGCCTTCAATAAATGTTAGCTAACCTGATGATGGATTCTGGACCTTCCCCAAATGTGAATCAAAACCTCCTGTTGTTGGGCTCAAACATGGATTTTTTTTTTATAATATCTTGTTACTTGTGATCCTGAATATCAGCTAGCCTTGGGACAGTGTCTCCCATATCCACCCAACCCATAAGTGTAAATGAGAAAATGGGGTGTAGAGAAGACAATGTGCATGGGGTCACAAGACAAGGGGGCAAAAGGCTGGACTTGATCCCAGACCTCTCAGCATGCACATCCCATTTTCTACTCTGTCAGAAAATATGCCTTAGATAAAATCAAGAGTTGACTCTGGAATTCAGTGGTGACACAGAGCTCGGACATGAAGAAGTCCATTGAATAGCCTTTAATTGTATTGATCAAAGGTGAATCACAGAACTATTTCCACAAATGTTCTAGACCACATTTGTTTAACAACTTTCTAAATGATTTTCCTCCATATCTGTGGAACCATTAGAGATGTAAACTAGACATTAAATAGTCTTGGTTATGTGGATTACTGACTTATCTATCAAGGCAAGATACAAAACCATTTTTGAATGAGTTTTTGAGGTTTAATAAATAGAAATGAAACTGAATACAAACATGGAAAATAAAGAAGGCACAGAAAGATAAAATGCCCTTACACTACTGGGTGGAACTACTGCTTTGGTAAGAGAGATTATGCATTTATTTTGTTATCAAATTTGGAGATTTGAGTTCACTAGGTATCACCTTAATGTTTGCCCAGGAGTCTGCTTCACAAAGAAAGCCTGTCTGTGACCCAGTAATAATATCTAATTATCCCTTGGATTTGTACAGCACACTAGAATTTTCAAACTGTTCCCACAGACACTTGCATTTTTGTCTTCCCAGGATTAACAGAACACACAATGGAGATTAGTGTAATTAGGGAAACTAAAATCAGAGTTGGTAGAGATTGCACAGTTGATAAGCTAGGGAGTCCTGTCTGGGGTCAGGTCTGCCTGGCCCAGTGTGCTGAACATACACCACGTGGAGGGATGAAAAAAATGAGACCTTTGAAACTAAAAATAATCAGAGTTTAAAGCTCTGTTCCACCACTTGCTGGCTGAGTAACCATGAGCAGATCACATGGCCTCTCAGGGCCTTAGCAACCTCATTAGTAAAATTGGAATAATGACAATTCTATAAGAATAGCATTAGGATAAAGTTTAAGTGAGATAATGCAAATAAAATGCATGCCCATATATACATGTACTTAATAACTTTGGTCAGTTATCATTTTTGTTATTAAACATTATGACAGTGATAACGACTATTCAGCCGATACAGGAGAGACACTACAAGCAGAAACTAGATAATGGAATGATGTGAAAGAATTTATAATAATATATTTTATGAAGCGATATTGAATAGGGATGGAATATAGGTTAAATACTACATCCTTGACTCATTGCAGGATTTTCAGTAACAGTGAAAATCCAGAAACAAATATTTATAATAGATTTCTGCCTAATTCAATCAATTAAAAAGACTTTCACAAACCATACAAAATACCACATAAATTACAATATGATGATGAATGTTGTCATTGCATTGATAAAATGTCTCACACACGTCATCTGAATTTGTTTTTCTAGACATTCCTGTGAATATAAACAATGGAGGGAAAAACTCCTTGACAGGATGATTCAGCAGAAGAAATGTCCCTTGGAGGCTGGCTATGGTAGTGAAAAGCATACGAGTTATTGGGATATGGCAAGGAAGTATTCCAAGATGGGTGAAAGAAAGTTCAAAGGCCCAGAGGGAAAAGAGAACATAGCATATTTAGGGCAATGTAGACTCCAATCTGATTACAGTAGAGAGCAAAAGGGAATTAACCAGGGTAGTCAAGGACTGAGTTATGACCATTGGAGTATGAGCCTAGCCCATGTGATTCTCAAGCTCTGTCTCTAATTGCTCCTCAGTAACCATGGAGACCATTTGTCAAAGATGGCAAAAATCATAAGAGAGAAGGAGATTGGATCCCACAGACTCTCTAATAGCAGGGCTGCTCAGGAGCAATACCTAACCTGCTCCAGACCTATGATGTGAGCAAGAAATAAATATTGACTGTGTTGAGTGAGGGACTGAGACTTGAAGACTGTCACAGCAACTAGCACTGTTTATCTTGAATAATATACAAGGTCTTGGTAAAAAATCACTTTCCCCATCTGCATCCCACACTTGAGAAATGATCTAAACTTGCACCTCCTCCATGCTAGGACCTTGGTGGAAATAATCCATCATGATTCTTTCCTAATTGAACCTGATTAGATTCACTATCATTCTCACTAATATTCCCATTTTAAGGGTCTGTACCCTACAATAATTAAAGGCAGATACCTGCTTACAGGAAAGTAAGTGAATAGTTTTAGGCCCAGCCAACATGAATTATCATGAATTATAACTTCATATTAATTTTTACCTCTTTGAAATTAGATGATATGTACACCTTGCATTCTTGTCAGGTAGTCAAAGCTTTTCAAGTATACTGTAAATAATTTAAATAATTTCTTAGATCTGAGTGGTCCTAAATAGTTTATAAATTAATACATTATTTGAGGGGATATTGAAGGGATAGTCCCTCTAAAAATGAAAATCTCTAGAGCAAACTATGCATTAGAGATTTTATTCCTTTCTGATATTTACTTTAAAATAAATTTACCCTTTGGTTTAATTTTATAGTAACCTAGTCAGTATGAGCAGATCTAAGAATGGAGAATGAAAGAAGTTAAGTGATGTGCCCAAGCTCTGTGGCACAGGGAGTACAGAGGCCAGACTAAAACACAGGTGTCCTCATCCTGAGAACGTCCATTGCCTACATCTTCCACTATCACCAAAAAATACTTCAAATATGGTATTCATCAAGAATACAAACAATAATAAATTCTGGTGAGGATGAGGGGAAATAGGAACTCTTATACACTGTTGGTGGGAATGCAAATTAGTACAGCTGCTACAGAGATCAGTGTGGAGGTTCCTCAGAAGACTTGGAAAGGAACCACCATATGACCCAGTTATATGACTCCTGTGCATCTTTCCAAAGGAAATGAAGTCAGAATATTATAGTGATACATGCCTATTCATGTTTATAGCAGCACAATTTACAATATCCAAATTAGTGTATTAAAGCTGTATAACAAAATACCATAAATAGAGTGACTTAATAGAAACTCATTGCCTCACATTCTGGAGGCTAGAAGTCTGAAATCAAAGTGTTGTCAAGGTCCTGTTCCCTCAGAAGACCTCTCTCTTAGGTTCTAGTAGTTCCTTGATCTGTGGCAACATAATTCTAATCTTCATAAGGTATTCTCCCCGTGTATATGTCTGTTTCTGTGTTCAGATTTTTCTCCCTTTTCAAGGACACCTGCCATATTGGATTAGGACCCACCCTAATAGCTTCATTTTAACTTGATTACTTGGGTAAGGATCCTATCTCCAAATAAGGTTTCATTCTGAGGTTCTAGGGCCTAAGGCTCTGGCATATCTTTCTTGAGGGGGCAGAATTCAACCCATAATGCAGACTCTCCTAAACAATCTGTTCTACTGATTATCAGAATGATCCTACTGTAGACTGCCAAAAATCATTAACATAGTACTCAAAAACAGTAAATCCATCCACTCATCTAATATTGCAACAACTATTCTTTATTCTACTTCCAAACCTTACTTCCTTTCTTAGCACTTACTATTTAGCACACTATTTACTTTACTACTTTTCCTTGTTTGTGTCTATCTTTATCTTAGGATGCAAGACCCATAAGTGTGAGGATTTTTAAAAATTTATTCTTTGTGCCGGGCATGGTGGTGCACGCTTGTAATCCCAGTACTTTGGGAGGCGGAGACCGGAGGATCCGGGTTCGCGGCCAGCCTCAGCGCGCATGCACGCGTGTGCGATCTCTCTCTCTCTCTCTCTCTCTCTCTCTCTCTACCTAGTGAGGCCCTCTGCAACTTCGTGAGACCCGGTTTCAAAAATAAAGCATAAAAAAATAGGACCGGAGGTGTAGCACGGAGGTAGAACGCCCCTGCGTTCAATCCCCGGTACCGCAAAAAAAAAAAAAATTATTCTTTGCTATGTTTTATACAGTGGAATAGCACATGACACACAGTAGGTATTCTACAAATATTAATAAAATAAATAAATTCATTTGAAAAAATTAACTATAAATAGATAAAGATTATTAAATAATGGAAAAATGGATAAAAGACTTAACTTTTGCTTTACTTCAGGTCTTAGACTTCTTAATGGATCAACTCTCTCTTTTCCCTTCCTTTAAATATGTAAAACACAGTAGAATAAAGAAAAGAGAATTTCTAAGAAAAGCTATATAGTAGTAGTCTCTTACTGACCCAGTTACTTCTTCTGTAAAATAAGGAATATTTTTTTCACATTTCTTAAGGTATAATGGACAAATTTAAATCACATATGCTCACTGTACACAGCACAATGTTTTGATGTATGTATACATTGTGAAATGATTTCCATAATTGGGCAAATTAATATATTCATCATTTCACATGGTTACTTCATTTTTGTGGTGAGAATACTTAAAGGCTATTCTTTTAGCATATTGCAAGTATACATTACATTACTACTAACTATAGTCACTGTACCATACATTAGGTCTCCAGAACTCATTTATTTTATAACTGCAAGTTTATACCATTAGTCAACATCTCTCCATTTCCCCTGCTAACCACTATTCTACTCTCTGCTTCTATGTATTTGATATTTTAGATTTCAAATATAAGTGAGATCATGCATTGTTTTTTCTTAGTTTATTTCACTTAGCATAACATTCTCTGATTTCATCTCAAATATTTTATTAATAAAATATTTTAGGTTTTACCCAAAGAACCCAAAGAACCAAGAAATCAGTACAGATCACCAGCCTGGACAAATCAGATGCCAAGTTAGTTCTGTTTTTTTGTTCTAATGGATTCCAACTTGACTTAGCTATATTAATCAAACTAACTTGATAGTCACCAGACTGATACTGTTTTATAGACATAATGAACTATCCTGTAGTTTCTGGCAGTAAGCTGATCAGAAACTCCAAAAGAGCCTCCTGAAAGGCAGACAAAAAAGAGATCCTGCATAAAACATAATTTTTATGACACTGCTATGCTTGAAATAGGTAAAAACAATTTCCAAAGGGACTAAGCAAAACCCTTGAGCTAATATCTTTACTATAATCTGATAGTACCAACTTCAAATAGAGTAGCTTAAAGGTGAGACTTGGCTTTATATTAACAGTATGGAGGGGAGCAGAACCTGAGAGTGCTGGATTATACCTCCAACCCCAACAGGAATAAAGTGGTCCCACATCTGCAGTGCTCCCAAGATCTCTGTGGAATCACACGAACCTTCTTTGACATGAATTCTCCCTTCACTTAGACTTCTAGGTTTTCCTCAGAATAACAAAGTCAAATACAATAATCAACAATCACCATCACCAAATTTATAATGAAACTCGCTACCAGGAATGAGTCAGAAGAAACAAAAAACAATAGATTTAGGTTATCAATGGCATCAAATACTGGATTATCAGACTTAAATATGAATACACACAAACACACACATATACATTTAAAGAAGGAAAGGTAGCATCACAAAAATGCATACAGTGAGAGGCAATTAAAACTGACTGGGGATATTTGAAAAGGAAAATGTATTCCTTATGAATGGAAAAATAATGATGGAAAGGAAAAAAAAAAGCAATGGGTTAAACAGAGTATCAGATGCCACCAAAGAAAATTAGTGGACTAGAACTGAAAGACGGATCTGAAATATTGTAAAATGTCACACAGAGAGATGAATAATGAGCAATATTAAAAGGAAATCAAGTGATACAGAAGATGAAATGTGAAAATCTAAGTTAACCAGAGTATCTGTAAGAGAGGACAGAGACTGGCAGAGAGACACTATTTGAAGCACCAATAGCTGTGAATTGTTCTGGACTAGTGGGAAATAGTCCATCATATCAAGCACAGGGTCCACCAAGAAATGTTAAAAAAAAAAAAAGAAATACAGAACGGGACACTTTATGGTGAAATTGCAAAAGACCAGAAGAAAGACCATAAAAGCTGACAGGGAGAAAAGGTTGCCAAGAAAGAAAACACTGATAGCAATAATTGAAGCCAGAAGAAAAGGAAATAATATTTTCAGTGGGATGAAGAATAATTATTGCCATCCTTGTATGGTGGACTCAAAAAGCTATCTCTTAAAAATGCTAATAAGATTAACACAAACCAAGAGATTTACTACCAATAAATTAACACAAAAGAAACTCCTAGAAACACAATATTAAAAACTAAGGAAAAATGGACTCAGAAGGATAGTCTGAAATGGGAAGAAAGAGAATAAATAAATAAATAGGAACAATATTCATAAACCTAAACACTGTCTATTGAATAAAATAAAGTGGTAAAAGTAATTATCACTTATTGGCAACCATTAATTAAAAATGGATCAGTCATCAAGAATACAAACAATAATAAATGCTGGTAAAGATGTGGGGAAATAGGAATCCTCATACATTGTTGGTGGGATTGTAAGTTTGTACAACCACTAGTAAGATCAGTATGGAGGCTCCTCAAAAGACTAGGCATGGCACTACCATATGACGTAACTGTGCCACTCCTCAGTATCTTTCCAAAAGAATTGAAGTTATAATACTATAGTGATACATGTATACCCATGTTCACAGCACAATTCACAACAGCCAAAGCCAAATTATGGAACCAATCTATGTGTCCATCAACATATGAATGAAGAAAGAAAATGTGGTATATACACACAATGGAATTTTGCTCAGTTGTAAAGGACAAAATTGTGTCATTTATGGGACAATGGATAGAACTAGAGATTATTATGCTAACTGAGATCAGCCAATCTCAGAAAGTTAAGGGTCTTATATGTGGAAGCTAGAAAGAAAATAAGAAACAAAAGGGACTTCAATCAAATGAAGAGAGAAACTAATAGAATAGTGGAATGGGGTTAGGGGTGTAGCTCAGAGGTAGAATGTCCTTGGTTCAATCCCATTACCACAAAAAATAAATAAATAAAAATAAAAAGATGTTATTACTATGGAAATGTCACAGCGAAACCAATTAATTTGTGCAATTAATATGTGCTAATATTTATAATAATAAAAGATATAATTCAATGTCTGTAAAACATAATAGAAAATTGAAAGCAATTCAGCTATTCTACAGTAGAAAAAATTAAAATAAAACTTTGGGACATTTTTAAGAAAAAAAAAGCCTTCCTTATTTCTCAGAAAAAACTTCAGAAATAAACTTCTTCAACTACACAAAGTTGTAGTTAAAAATGATAATAATAGCTGGGCGTGGTGGCGCATGCTTGTAATCCCAGTACTTTGGGAAGCGGAGACCGGAGGATCCGGGTTCACGGCCAGCCTCAGCTCTCTTGCTCGCTCTCTCTCTCCCTGTCTCTCTCTCTCTCTCTCTCTCTACTTAGTGAGGCCCTCTGCAACTTCGTGAGACCTGGTTTCAAAATAAAGTATAAAAAATAGGGCCAGGGGCGTAGTGCGGAGGTAGAACGCCCCCGCGTTCCATCCCCGGTACGGCAAAAAAAAATGATAATAATAGTTCAACATATTTATTCATATTTTGTCATTTAGTTAAGTAATTCATCTACTTAGAATATTTCTATAGTTTCCCTTGACTTTATGATAAAGAACAAATACCATACCCCTGTTGCTTTCTGTTCTAGTTGTAATAGGTTACTTTCAGGAAGGTAAGTATGCCATGACTTCTTTTCTCTATGGGCCTTTTGAACACATAATCCACCCTGCCTAGGACACTCCACGCTATGCTCCTGCTGGCCCCCACACAAACACCCTCACCACCACTGCTCTCTCAGCTGGCCCTTCCCCATCACTACAGCCTATCACCTGGCTAGCTTCCTATTATACTTCAGATTTCAAATGTCTCAAGTAGGCTAATTCTTGGCTGCCCGATGTAAGTTAGTTGTACCTGTTATAAATTCCCAAAGAACTCTATCTTCTCAAAACACTCATCACACTTGAATTATATAAAGTCTACCCTTCCAACAAGATTATAAATTCCATGTGGACAGGGACTACATCGTTTTTCATTCATCATTACTTTTTTAAAAATTTCAGACCCAAAAACATTGCCTGGTATATAGCAGGCACTTAGAAAATACTGGCTGAATGAATGAAACAATAAGTCATTCCATTTCATATGCATACTATAAATTCATTTTATATTTTTGCCCTTTGATCTAAGTAATAGCTCCCTGAAGATAAGGACAATGTTTTATACTTTAGCATCCTTAATAATGCCTGCCAAGGGTTGTTCTAGATAAATATAGATTACCAACATTCTCTTGTCTAAAGTTTTCCACAGCAGAAAAAAATCTAAATATGTCTCCTCAAAGCACAGAAATTCCACATCTCACTGTTTCTTAGAAATTTCTTCCTGATGCTTAAAATACATTTATATATACATATATAACTATGTAAACAATATGCAAAGAAAATAAGCAAACCCAGTTCATTATAATTTTACTTTATTACCTGTTTTCCTATTTACAAATTCAACCATTTGCCTTGTTAGGTATTCTGAATTCACTCTCCAGATCACTTTCCACCCTTCTGTACTCTGCTCTGTGCCCAGGAGCAAACTTGGATGGACGGCACCACTTGGCTCCCCTTTGCTGTGGTTTGGCCAGTGGTGGTGGTTACCAGGTGACCAGAGTGAAGGAGGAGAGACAGCCTGGTTTATTCATTCTCCTGGATTGCTCCATTCTGATCTGTGGTTTGACAGTGGCTGTACTCTTCCATGAATGGCAAGAGATCCTGTAGGGGCCTCTTCCCACAGTTAAAGCTCTCTTAAGGTTCAATTTCTTTGCTCGCTCCAGCAAAATTAGAAGTGTTAATGGTTCCCAGTCCTACTTATCCTTGGGTGCTTCCCCATTCCTTTTTTGTTCCCTTCAACCTGTCACAATTCTGTTAATGCCCCTTTATTAAAAAGTCTCTTCAATCATCCCCATTGAGTATCCCATTAAATTCTTCCTGGGCTCTTGACTGATACACTGATAAACACAATGACTGCTATATATTCCCCTCCTTTGGGACAATGTTGTGGAATAGACAGACTACAGCACCATCCATAAAATGAAATAAAATAAAGTGAAATGTTACATTCCAAATCTAAGCCTCTATAAATGGCATCATTTTCACCACTTCTTGCCCACTGGGTTTCCAGCTGAGAATCAGTCAGTGTGACTGTCAAAGGACAGTCAAAATTAATATCACTAATGCCTATGGGTTAATTAGTCCAGTAGTTAGTTTCCAAATGGAGTTGCATGCATCCCTAAAGCAGGGCTTCTAACACTTTAGAAGATCGCTGGTAGACCTATTAGAATGCAGAGTCTGCTAGGGGGTGAGATTCTCCATTTATAACTAGCTTCTGCAGTGTTGTATTTCTAGCCAGCTGAAGCAGCTGGTCCTAGACCACTCTTTGAGTAGCAAGGTCCTTGGATGTCTGTGGCAGTCCCTCTAGGTTGGTCCCATAAGCATCAGGAAGGCTAAGAGAGTGGGCCTCAAGGACTGCTGTATCTTCACTTTCATCTTTTTTACATATTATATTATATTTCACCTAACAAGTGAAGTCAATAAACACAATAATTTACCCCAAATCTCTACCTAGTTGGTGGCAGAGACACAATTAGTATCTAAATCTCCTGACACCATAGCTAGTTATTCTTATCATTCTACAGCCCCTGACTTTTTCCCCTTCTTTTATTTGTAATGTCATACTACTTGAAGAAGTTGGAGAAAGTCTTCTATTTATTTTTCCATAGGTTATTGAGTCTCAGCACTATAGGATCCATCACAGGGCATCTAGAATTCTCCACTGAATGGGGTATAATACTGGGCCACCATCTCATCATCCTGTTGGAGGTCACTCTTACAGTAATCATCTTCTTATACATAATTCCTAGGCTATGGTTATAAATGCAAAGACAAATAGTAATTATTGGTACTTCATATTTGGCTGGTATTACTTTTCCTCTGTTTTCTGGACTCTGTGGACATAAATATTTTAAGCCTCAGCTACTAATTTAGATGTCCATCTTACTATGAACATAAAATACATTCCATACTCTCTGGCATTCTGTTTATATCTGTAAAACTTGTTCTTTAATAAAAATGTGTTATGTTCATGTATGTTTGTATCACTTTGAACTTCACTATAATGTATAATTACAGTGCACCATAAAAGTTTAATAAATGTAATACAGGAACAAAAATCACTTCCAAAGGGTTCTTTTCCATCATATTACATAGTATATGTATGTTCAAAGTAAAATATGTACAAAATATAAGAAACAGTTGTTGCCCAATCAATTCAATAGTATGGACTGTCATATTTATCCATGTTCATCCTCAAATTGGCTATTCTCCACAAATATCAGAATTGAAACCTGACTCTGATCTGAAGCCCTGACAAAGTTAATTTTATGCTTTCATCTTGTAGCTATCTGTGACTCACCGTTCTTAATTACCATTCCTTAAAAATATTTACATTATATTTCTTGTGTCTCATAACCAGTATTTACAGACTTGAAATTCCCTTTTTAAGCCTGTGGTCAAAGAAGAAAAACGAAAACAAGGACTGTACTTTTTGTTCCATTTCAATATCATTGCTCTATCAAACATATTTTCAATAAACCATGTTTTGTTTAATATTTTGCCATGCAGCAAAGGGTGTTATTTCCTTATACAAATGGGTCTGTCTAACAGAATTGGAGTGAAAGAGCTTATTGTGCTACAAATGATTAGCTGCAGGGCATTATCAAGAACAGAAATCTTACTCTCTAATATCCCAAGAGCACTTCTGCCTATGATTCTTACATATGAGTCAACATTATTGCATCGTTGTTCAAGTCATCTTTCAGGTAAACATGCCAGGAATACAGGCCCCATATGTGGAAAAGAGCAGCAAGTCCATGCCATCAGGTGCTCAATCTCGGCTGCTGCTGCTCTCTTCATTTACAGTTACCCCCAATCTCCATGTCCAAATTCCACCCATCTTTCAAGATGGAGTTACCTATTCATGCTTAAAAGTTCTCATCCCAGACTACACATTAAAATGACCCAAGATAATATAAAATACCAATATCCAGAGTCCATGCCAGGTAAAATACTTAGAAATCAGGTGACTTATGTTTTATGAAAGCAGCATTCTCTTCTTGTTTAAAAGAAAACAAACAAAAAATAAGGCAGTTTTTTTAAGTAAATACTCTCCATTTTCCTCCAATAAATGAATTTACAAATCCTTAGGGTACTGCCACCCCTTATCTTTTGAAATGACTTTAGTATTTGCAATGGGTGTTTCCTAACTTTTTGCTTTGAGGGAGGGAAACATATCCAAGGCTTAGTGCTAGAGAAAAACATGCTATGTGAATTGTCTTTGCTTTCCTGACAGTTCATTTGGGCAATGGTTGAATGTCTCTCCCATATCGGAGGAAGTTAAATAACAAGTCAATGTAAGTACACTTTACCTGTGTTCCTGCTGCTCATAAAATATGTATCAATATATATTATTCTTCTGTAAGAAAGATTTCATTGTAATCCAGTAGATAGGAAAAGAGGCCCGGCAAATTTGGAGCAGCTACAGATCTTAATGAGATCATAGTTGTGCTTTAAAAGACCAGGGACAGAATTAGAAAATCACCATAGTACCACCACTAATGTAATAATTGATTCTGGCAAGAATCATTAACACATTTTAAATACATTGAATGAAAAGTTATTGGAAAAGAGAATATGTCCACATGGTCCAAACTGTCAACCCACAGATAACTTTGCTGATTTCCAAATTAAAGTTTCCTTTTCAATGAAGAAGTTAGCAACCAACACTTTAACCAAGTGATCTAATCCAACATTATGAAGAATAGGATTTTATGTGCTTCTTGCTATGATACAACAAGAAGTACACAACCTCACCTGTGTGATATTTTCCTCACAAAATATTTAACATAATCTAATCATGAAAAAGCAATAAAAAAATTCAAGTTGTAAATTTGCTGGCATCATTAAACAAGAGGAGACTATTTAGAATAAGGGATGCTAAAGAAACCTGAAAAATAAATGCAATGAGAAATATTCAATTGGGTTTTAGGAGAGACAAAATATAAATAAAATCTTTGAGACAACTGTAGAAATTTGAATATAAAATACATGTTTGTAATATACTTGCCAAGTTAAATTTTGAGGTTTGATAATGGTATTGTGACTGTGTAGATGAGTATATGTGCTGAAATTTTACGGACAAGGCAGTAAAATTTTATTTCAAATCCTAAAGTGTTAATCAGTGAAATTTTCAAAACTCATTCTGCTAGTTTTCAAATTTTTTTAGGCTTAAAACTTCTGAAAACAAAGAGTTAAACTATGGAACCAGCCAAGATGTCCATCAACAGATGAATGGATTACAAAACCATGGAATATATACACAGTGGAATTTTACGCAGTCATAAAGAAGAACAAAATTACATCATTTGCAGGGAAATGGATGGAATTGGGCAACATTATGCTAAGTGAGATTAGTCAGTCACAAAAAGTGAAAAGTCTGATGCTCTCCCTAATAGGAGGAAACTAGGGAGAATAGGGCATAGGAGGGACTCCAGACAAAGATGGAGGAAACCTTAGATGAGTAAAGAAGGTGACCTGAGGGAGACGGGAGGGGGAAACACCCTAATCACAGGATGTACATACACAAACTTATCAAAGTCAACTACTATGCTGAGCATGAGAAGGAAGGAAGGGGGAGGGAATAGGGGTGGGAATTGGGGGAGGGCTAATTAACCAATGTGTGCATGTATACTTCTACCACCCTGAATCCCATCAAAATGTATGATTACAATGCACCAATAAATAATAATAATAATAATAATAATAATAATAATAATAAATTAGCTAAAAAAACAGAGTTGGTGAAAAAATTCCAGACTTTAAACAAGATTATTAATGTCTTTACAGAAGTTAGTACACAATAAGTTTACATCCAATAATGCTTAAATACTATATAAGTAAAACAGTCAGGGGAGTAGTGCTCTATTTTAATTCAGTAGGGATTCTGTGATGACTAATCTACAATTGAGGGGTCTTTGAGGGCAGTATTTTGGTTGAGCTTCCCAGATATTCTGACCTATTCAACAGTATTTGTTTTGGGCTCTTTATGTCTAATACCTATTCAACATCTAGCTATTTTGTATTTTTCTTTCATTTTCCTGAAGTGGAGATCTAGACAAATGAAAAATAAAAGTATTCAAAGATGTAATAGAGAAAATTTCATATGAAATAGAGAATTCAATCTTCAGACAGAAATGGTACACCATGTTACCAGGGGAAAAGATTATTAAATTTCCAGACTAAATTAAAAATTCTTCAGGTACTCAAGCAGAAGAAAAGTAAGTCTCTCACAAGGGACTAAAAACAGGCTTGTTTCAAAACATTCCTAAAAGAGCATTAGATGCTCTTTTAGGAATGTTTTTGCTCAAAAATCCAAATTTTTGTACAAATTGAACATTCCTAATACAAAATCTGAAATGCCCCATATCTAAAACTTTCTGAGCACTAACATGAAGCCCAAAGTAGAAAATTCCACAACTGACCTAATGTGACAAGTCACAGTCAAACTCAAGCAAGCACACTAAAGATGTTGTATAAAATTACCTTCAACTATGTGTATAAGATGTATATGAAAGAAATTTTATGTTTAGACTCAAGTCCCATCCTCAAGACATTTCATTATTTATATGCAAATAATCCCAAATCCGAAAAAATCAAAAACACATCCTGGTCCCAAGCATTTTGGTTAAGGAATATTCAGTATGTTTGTGTGTGTGTGTGTGTGTGTGTGTGTGTGTGTGTGTGTATACAAACATATATATATGTGTGTTTCTGTATATATATATGATAAAATAAATGATATAATCATACCTTCACTACAAAGTAGTTATAAAAAATATAATCTTGTATATAAAGTTCTTAGCCCAAAGGAAATACTTAATCAATAGTAATCATTGTTAATCTTATCATTTAGGACAACTAAACTCTATAAACAAATTACTGCAATAACACAACTAAGTAAACAAAGCCAAGAGAGCCTGAGGACCCAAAAGAAGAAGAAATTATTTATCCTGAGCTCTGTAAATGGAGGATTCATGAAAACATGATGTTTTACTCCATATGCCCTTAGTAAATTTCAGTGGCACAAAAAAGAAACTATTAATTAGAACTTCCATCTATAGAGAAAGAGCCCTAGAAATTTTTGAAAATTTATAAACCCATTTTCTTTTTTCTTTTTTAACAAATGTGCTCAATAGTCATGAGATAGAATTCTAAAGAAAGGAAAGACAACTGGGCATGGTGGTGCACTACTATAATTTCAGTACTTGGGAGGCTGAGACAGGGGGATCTCAGGTTGGAGGCCAGCCTCAGCAAGTTGGTATTTCAAAATTAAACACTAAGTTAATGAAACAACTGCTTCAAAATTATTTATATACATATATATATAATGCACACACACACACACACACACACACACACACACACACGGTTAGGGGTAAAGCTGAAAGGCAGAGTGCCCTTGAATTCAATCCCAGTACCAAAAACAAAAATTGAAAATTACAAAGAGAAGGGAGAAGCAAGGGAATAGTTTGGCTTTAGTTTGAAAGACACTAAAAGAACTAACAAATATTTTTAAATGAGAAATGGTGTCTGATTAATTAAATGGTTAGAAAAAGAATATGATAAATAATTCTAGAAAATTATAGACATTCAGCAATGTCTTTTGTTTGTTATTTCATTTCATTTATTGGTGCATTGTAGTTATACATTTTGATAAGTGTCAGGGTATCAGAAGCACGCATGCACACGTTGCTCATTTAGCCCTCCCTCGAATCCAACCCTATTCCCTCCCCCTTCCCTCCTTTCCATGCTCAGCAGAGTGATTGACTCTGATAAGTTTGTGAATATACATCATGTGCATTAGTGTAACTCTGTCTTTACAAAGGTCAATTCTAATCTAATTACCAGAGTAGTACCACTGCAAGAAGAGTGCAGGACACTATGCCAAAAGATGGAAGGACTTGGATGCTGATGACTGAAGCTAAGCTAATGCATCCGGATCTTCAGGCCCAAGGATGTTTATCATGAAGATGTCTAAAAACAGGCTGAAGGCATACAGAGCTCTGTCAATCATAGAAGAGAAGGCACGAAGGCTGGTGAGAATGTGGAAGCAAGTGTCCCTTCAGCTATTGCTTAGTTTTTGTTTTCACAATTAGGCAGAGGTAGATGAATGAATAGAATGTATGCCAACATAAATATATTCAAATGGTCAAAAATCATTTCATGAGCAGTGACAACTAAGAGTTTAAATAGCAAACACAAAGTCAGTATATGCAAACTGTAAATATGAAGGAACTGATTTTTGAGAAACATATAGAGATACTATTAAAGGAGTATTGTCCTCTTCAGAGCAACATAAACATGGTATTTAGTCATTCATCTGTTCCCTCACTCAACCAACATTTAATTAGATGCTCAACACATGCCTAGCAGTGAACCAAGATATACATTTGTTGTCCTGATATTGCAGAGCATAAAATCCATTTTTAAAAACTGTAATAGTAGCGTGAATTCCTGTTTTGAGAGTAGATTTAATTTTGGAAACATCCTAAAGTAATTCTGAGCTAAGGCTAAAATAAAGCAGTTGACTAACCTGAATAATATAGTTTGGCTTTAAATTATATATGATTTTAAAAAGATTTTTTATGTAATTTTACTCTGGGTTAGAAAGAAATTCCAAAAGAACAGCTCAGAAAATACTTTGATAATAGGATCATTTGTGAGAAATGTGTGCTGCCTGCCAAAGACCTCCTAGGAAAGATGCTTGTTGGACTATTTGGCCATTTATTGAAAACTGCATCTTATTTCTATATTAAACCTTGCATATGTGGGATACTTCTACCATATGAAGTATATTCTGCATTGGTTTAACTTTTAAAAAGTATATATTGTAGGAAAAGTTATGTTTGAATTTTATGTAGAGTTCTAAAAAGTTAAAGACTTCTAGGCCAAGCATAATATCACAAAGAGCTACTACCATTTCCTGGACAAAAGCTAGTATATAAACGGTGAGCCCTATAAGAGGGTACAGCATGTCCTTAATCTGAGCCATTCTATAATTTTCTGTGTTGCTGATAAAGGCCACTCACACGGACTAATACTCAACCTCTCTCCTCTGGTCTAGTGATTAGCATATAAATTATACATCTAGAAACACAATAATAAATTCACATCTGTATGTAGGGAACCATGATAGGTCCCTAGGAAACTAAAAAGGTTCTGCTTTCTACAGATTTAGAATTTATAAATTAAGCTAATTGTGTATGATATATAAACATATCCATATATATAGTATATAAATATATAAACTTAAGACTATACAAGCCCACATAAGCTAACTGATAAAATATAGAAAAAGATGCATCACAGAGACTCAGAAGTGGTAGCAATTAGTGTTGGGTGGTTTAAGCTGTTGTACTACTACTAAGTAACCCTAAGAAATTATAATGGTAAATTTACTTGATTTGGTATATTTTGAGGCATAAAGAAGAAAAATGTAGGTTTCAAAATGTTATTTTCCCCCAATAGCTCTAAAACTGCATTTTATTTTTTATTTTTATACTTTTATTGCTGTATTATAGTCTCACATCATAATGTAGTTCATAGTGATAGTGACATACATGCACACAGCACTTGGTGGGCTTTCCCCTGGCTCCCTCCCCATCCCCCCTTCTCCATACAAGATATTGATACTGACATTGGCATTCTCACATATGTACATAAATATATCAAATATCTACAGTTATGTTTTATTTTCTAATGTTCCAAAGGAAAAGGTGACCTCCACTTTA
The DNA here is from genome assembly GCA_004027185.1 of Glis glis. Lineage (NCBI taxonomy): Eukaryota > Metazoa > Chordata > Mammalia > Rodentia > Gliridae > Glis > Glis glis. Next base: position 32,517 of record PVJS01007735.1, on the reverse strand, counting down.
GACTCTTGAGAAGTACCTGATGGAAAAGCACCAAACCTCAATGTCAGCAGAAGTAGAATAATCATCCCCAAATAATTATAGGCAGGAGGACATGATATAGAGGTGTGGACACTTCTTGGTCTTTATTTTTAATAGTTATTAAGATACAATTCATATATGATAAAATGCAACCACTCAAAGTATACAATTCAGTGCATTTTACAACTGATTTAACAGTTGCTCAGTCATCACCACAAATTTTAAACATTTTCATCACTCCAAAAGAAAACTCATATCTATTAGTGATCAATTTCTGTCCCTTCCCACCCCCTAAACCCCCATCCATAGGTAACTACCAATCTACTTCTTATTTCCATATATTTACCTCTTCTGGACATTTCATGTAGATGGAAACATACTCTCATGTTTTCGTCTATAATTTTTTATTATTATTGACCTTACATTTGGGTCTACTATCATTTTAAGTTAGTTTTTGTATATGGTATAAGGTAAGGGTCCAAATTTATGCTTTCATGTGCAGATATCCAGTTTTTCTAACACTATTTGTTGTAAAAGATTATTCTTTCCCTATCTTGGCACCCTTTACAAAAACCAAATTGCCATAAATATGAGTTTATTTTTGGATTCTTAATCTTATCCCACTGATTGACATGTCACTCCTAATGCCAGTACCACACCATCTTGAATTTTGGTAGCTTTACAATGAATTTTGGAATCAGAAAGTTTGAGACCTTCACACTTCAAGAGTGCTTTAGTGCTGGGCGTGGTAGCACAAACTTGTAATCTCAGTATTTGGGAGACTAAGACAGGAGGATTGCAGGTTTGAGGCCAGCCTCAGCAACTTTGCAAGGCTCTCAGCAACTTAGTGAGACTGTTTCAAAATAAAAAATAAAATAGAGCTGGGTGTAGCTCAGAGGTAGAATGCCCCTGGGTTCAATCCCCAGTCTCACACACACACACACACACACACACACACACACACACACACACACACACACACACACACACACACACACACACACACACAGTGTTTTAGCTGTTTGTATTCCTTATATTTACATATTAATTTAGAATTTTAGAGTAAGTTTTTTAAGCCAGGCGTGGTGGCACATGCTTGTAATCCCAGTATTTGGGAGTCTGAGACAGGAGTATCACAGGTTCAAGGCCAGCTTCAGCAACTTGGTGAGGCCCTCCACAACTTGGTGAGACCCTGTTTCAAAATAAAAAATTAAATAGGGCTGGGGATATAGCTCCGAGGTAGAATGCCACTGGATTCAATCCCCAGTACCACAAAAAAAAAAGAGTAAGTTTGTTAGTATCTTTCTTAAAAAGCAGCTATAATTTTGATAGGGAATATCCACTGAGTCTGCAGATCCCTTTGGGTGGTATTGCCATCTTACAACATTGTCTTGCAATCCATGAAATCAGATTTCCTTCCATTATTTAGATCTTCATTTGCTTTCAATAATGTTTTCAACTTCTGTGCACAAGTCTTAAAAACTTCTTTGGTCAAATTTTCCCAATAATTTTATCTATTTGGATGCTACTATAAATGGAATTAGCTGGACGTGGTGGCACATGCTTGTAATCTCAGTACTTGAGAGTCTGAGACAGGAGGATCGCAGGTTCACGGTTAGCCTCAGGAATCTAGGCTGTCCACAACTTAGTGAGAGCCTGTTTCAAAATAAAAAGTAAAATAGGAATGGGGGTGTAGCTCAGAGGTAGAATGCCCCTGGGTTCCATCCACAGTACCACATACATACATATAATTAAATGTGTTAATTTCTTTTTGGATTGTTTTCTGATGAGGTAATAGAAATGCAATTCACTTTTGGTAGTGATTTTATATCCTGCAACATTGATGAAATTGTTTATTAGTTGTAGTTTTTGTGGGTTCCTTAGGGTTTTTCTGTAGAGATATAATATCTGTGAATCAAGATGGTTATACTTCTTCTTTTCCAATTTAAATGATGCTTGTAGATTTTCCCTACATATTTGCCCTAGTGAGAACCTGAATAGAAGCAAAGGCATGCAAGCTTGTTTTGTTCCTGAAATTAGAGGGTAAGCACTCACTTTTTCACCACAAATTATGATGTTAGCTGTGGTTTCTGCAATATGCCCTTTCAGAGATTGAGAAAGTTGCCTTTCTATTGCGAGTTTATTGAATGTTTTTGTCATGGAAAGTGTTACATTGTCAAATGCTTCTTCTGCATCTATGAAAAATATGGTTTTTGTTTTTATTGCACTAATAGAATGCATTGATTTTCAGATGTTAAAAAAAAGAAACTTACATTCCTGGGACAAATCTCACCATGATATATAATTGCTTTTTTATGTTGCTACATTCACTTTATTAGTATTTTCTTGAGAAATTTGCATCCATATTTATAAAGGACATTCATCTGTGACTATTTTATCTTTGATTTTGGTATCAGGGTAATACCTGGCTTCATGGAATATTTGGGAAGTTTTTCCACCTCTGCTTTTTTTTTCAGAATAGCTGATGCTTATTCTTCTTTAAATATTTGGTAGAATTCACCAGTGAATCTTGGACATTTCTTTGTTTCATTGTCATTTTATAAAAGTAATATGATAACAGAAAGAATCATAGAGAATAGAGATTTATAATTTCCCTGATTTTGCAATTAAGTAGTTATATGACTTTTGGCAATTTCATTGTCCATGTCTGTGATTTAGAGATAAAATCATCATTTCTATTTATTTTCAAGAACTAATTTGGGAGATTAAGTAAAATAATAGATGTAAAAGCCTACTATAACCAGAAAGTGCCACTTCTCTTATACCCTATTATATTTATTGTTTTCTGGCTATAAATGGAAAATTCTCACAGCAGACAGTCAAAATATCCATTAAGTAGCTGAGAAGCAGGCCTGGAACATTAATCTATGTCCCTGGGGTATCACAGCACTCCCAATGTGCACTGTACTGACATGAGCACCTATAGCAATGTGTTCCCAGCTCCTTTTTCTTCCCATTACTCTTTCTTGTAAACCCTTGTAAACTTGTAAGTGCCGAAAGTGAAAGTGAGAGCTCTACCAATTTCCCTACCTGGGGATTCAGTTGTCTTTATGAAGGAACCAACCATTGCCTGGACATGCTTTTCACTTAAACTGAGCAGTTTAGATTAGTCCCAATAGGGCTTTTCACTGCTGAGAAAACAAAGCCGATCTCCAAATAACTGGTATGTTTCTCCTCAATTGGGCTATTTTCTACTTAGAGAATTACCTAAATGAGTTATTACATATCTATCCCTGTGCCCAAACCTGTCATTAAGTGAATTAACTTACTCATTTTTCTAATCTTGAGAATAAAGTTAGTGCCTGTCTTAATCAGCTGCTATAACAAAATACTGTAAACTTAAATTTCAAACATTTCTATTTCTCATAGATCTGTAGGCTGAGAAATAAAAAATTAAGGTGCCAGCAGGGTCAGTTTCTGGAGGAGGAGTCTTTTCCAGGTTTCAGACTGCCAACTTCTCATTGTTGTATCCTCACATGACAGAAAGATAGCTAACTATCTCTCTGATACTTTCTTAAAAGGGCACTAATTCCATTCATGAGTACACCCTCATGATCTGATTACTTCCTAAAGGCCTCACCTGAATATACCATTGCATTTGGATTAGGGTTTCAACATATGGATTTGGGGGGGGGCATGAATATTCAGTCTATGGCAGTCTATTACTTACATATAACTCTACATAAAATTAGCCACCACTGCTTCTCCCATCCTACTCTCCCATCTCCAACCTGCCTGTCTTTATCCTAACCCTTCCCTCTTTTGTAGGTTGCTTTTGCTTTTATCAGAAAGCATCATAGTTTTTGAAGAATGTATGTAAAAAGAAAGAACTCTTTAAAAAAAAATAAAGGTCAAACTTTTGAGAACTGAACCCATAATAAGCCTCTAAGCAATGGCAACCAACCCAAATGGCACTGTGCCACAAAGGTGCCCATCCCCCATATTGCCAAAAGCCTTTACTTCTACATGTTGTCTTGCCTAAAACTCTAGCAATTAGAGATTAGATTGCAGGAGACAAGAAACCTCTTCTGAAAACACAAATAATTCTAGGAGAGTTATGGTTACCAATGGCTCCCAATTTAGTAAAAATCAATATTGCTTTCCTTCTAAAATCTACTTAAATTCTATCAGTTATCTTGAAGGAATGAGTAATTTTATTTGGCAGGAAACTAAAAGTAGATTAAGACCATTTTAAATCAGAAGCAATTTGTAAAGTTGAAAAGCTTTGACAGTCTGCCACAGTAAGGGATTTAGCACACGATAATGGTAACGATTATCACCTGTTTAATATGTTCTAGGCACAATTCCAAGTGAGTTACTCCATTTAATCCTCTTGACAACCTCATGGAATAGGTACCATTATTATCTTTATTTCGTAGGTCAGAAAACTTAGACTAAGGAAGATTAAGAAACTTGGTTCGAGATGCATCATCAAGAGGTAGAAGCAGGTATGCGCCTAGGTCAATCTAAGTTCCAGAACTCAGATTCCAAGACCAGAAGCACTGGGGCTTATTAGATGGACAAGAATGGAATGCAGAAATGTGGCAAAATTCTTTGACAACTGTCACTGATATTGTTTTATTCCTGTATCTATTAAACAGGGAACAAAATCATTATGCTGTCAGCCAACCCCTCGTTTGTTTGAAGCTGAGATTTTAGATGACTAAAATCCCAGGCCAACTTATTTAGATAATACATTTTCATGAAGTAACCTAAGGACTTAGGAAGTCATGATGCCATGTAAATAAATAGCTGTCATCTAAATTGCAAATATCTAACTTAAAATGACCTGCTAGAACATAGCCATTCAATACTTCAGTATTCCTTGATCACATATGAGCATCAGTAGGTAATGAAATCTAAAAATTCCAAATTAAAATTAACCCTGGTCTCATTTTGTCATTGTTTTTAGGAACTATACTTTGGTCTCATTTTGTCATTGTTTTTAGGAATTATACTTTGTTACAATAATTTGACCTACTACTGACATTATATAAAATTATTTAATGATTTCAGATTTAAATGAAAGTTAAGATTACAGTAATTATAAATGCTCTTAGTTCTAAAATTAGATTATTAGGCACCTAGTTGTGAACTGAGGTTGTTTTGAACTGACAGGTTTTTGTTTTGATCTGTTTTGTTTTGTGTAAGTGTTACTGGGGATTGAACCCAGGGGGTGCTACTTCTGAACTACACCTCAGCCCATTTTATTTTTTTATTTTGAGACAGGGTCTCACTAAGTTTCCAAGGCTGGTCTCCAACTTGGGATCTTCCTGCCTTAGCCTCCCAAGTACTGGTATTATAGGCATGTACCACCTCGCCTGGCTGAATTGACAGCTTTAAATTGGTATTAAATCTCATATTAAGGCTTAGTAGGTTTTGAGGGAGGATGGGGGGGTGATTGTATGAACATTTAAACTTCCCTAAAGGATAGTACCAACAGGGGATAATAGACACTACCACCTACTCAACTTGAGCTGGCCACCCATTTTAATTTATGTATTTGTTCTGCTGAATCTCATACATATATTATCTCAATCCTGTTAAGAAACAAATTAAAACAAAAGATATAATACCAATGAAATTTTACAATGCATTTAATTAACTCCATAAAAGTTTACTAAGTATCTATTATGAGAAGGCATAATTGAAAAATTCAGCTCCTCAGATTCCTGTCCTCAAGAAACTTGCATTCTAAAAAGTAAAATAAGATTTTGTAGAAAATAATGATAATGATAATAATATTAGGTTTAAATACTGTAATCTGGTATTGATGGAAAATATTTCATCTAATTCAGCAAGAATATGATAGAATTTCATGAGCTAATATATCTAAAGTGCTTAAAATCACTTTTAGTAAATAGTTTCTATTATTACTCAACATATTTAAAATTTATCAATTACCTAATTTTAAATATCAAACTATGTTTCATTTTTAACATTTTGGGTTAAAAGGGAAATTATGTGCATATACTGCTCTATTTCAAGTAAGGTAAGTGCAGTGATCATAAAAGTTTATCAGTATTCATAAAAAATTCTCAAAACATTATGAACATTAATTTTTGTCCTGCAATATAGTACAGTAATATCATCACAGAAAACAAGAGAACATTCACTAATTTTCTAGTATTTGCTCAAAACTTTACACATTAAAACTATACCAAAATAAATATTGTAATCTCCATCCCATTAGAGTTCTTGTCTTTCAAATTATAGGTCATTTTCCCTTATAGCTCCATTGCCATCCAGCTTTCCATTCTCATATTTGCTATCATTATAAAATTTTCTCGCCATCAATAGCACCCTTTTCATATATATTGCATCTAAACCATTGTGAATGGGGAAACCAGATAACCAAGGAGAGTAAGCTGTGCATAGAGACTAAGTGAGCGCTTAATGGACTCTATTAAAATGCTTGAGTGACACGGATTTTGTAGTGTATATTATAGCTTTCTAGAGCTTTTGCCTTTCCATTCACATTTAGCTGAGCTTGAGCTTGTCGATAATCCACTCCATATACAGGAGTTGCCAATGCCTATCCGTGGTTGAATTAACCTACAAGAATTAAAATGGTACAACTTCTTTGTCATTGAATAAATAATGTTGTCATACATAGTTAAATACCCACCCTAACCCTCATTTCTACCTGACTGTTGAATTTGCTAGATAACAAATCAGGGTTTGGTTTTGTGGATATGGATAGGTCTCTGTTGGTAAGACTTTTTATTTACCCATATACATTCTATTTGTCAGCCATGTCCCTGTCAACTTTCAGTCCTAAAATAATCTCCCTCCCAAAATCACTAAGTTTCATATACAAGTTTAAGGTCTGTCATCCAAGAATTGTGCCAGTTCTAGCTAGCAAATTGCAGGCATGTTCTGAGTATAATACATCCCTAATTCTGAAAGCAGAGATGGGTATAAAAGAATAGCATTGAAAGTTAGGATTTCCTTTTTTATATTGTATATTTAAGCTTAAAATAAGGTAATTGCAAAAAATTTTCTTGAACAAACAAGCTATTAGAAATGAAATGCTCAAAATCAAATATGGGGAAATTACTTGAGTTTTTTTACACATTTTTGTTCTATCCCATTTCCCTGTTTTATTCCCTTAACAACACTTACCATTATCTAAAATTAGCTTTTTTTCTACATTTTAAAATTGAGGTATAATTTGCATATAGTAAAAATCACCCTTTGTAGTACACAGAAAAGCATTTCTTTATACCAAATTATCTGTAAAGTTACAAAACTCTGAAAAACTAATAGTGAAAAGAGGAAAACTTCTAAAAGCAAGTGCTCAGTATGTTCTTTGGTTTTCCTCCTCATTAAGCACTGAAGAAAGTCTGTACTTAAAGACACAATAAACTAAAATTGTAAAATTACGTAGTGGGTCTCATTCTTCCTCCTAACGGGAAACAAGCTGTTACAGTAGTGTACACAGATGGCATCACAAGTTCTGAGAAAGCAAGCATAGCATCGACTCTCACCCACCGATCCACAGATTTAGAATGCTGCCTTTTGCATGAGAGACAGTGTGAATAATGGAAAGACTCTGGGAGTGGAGTTCAGAGAAGATCCGTGTTTGAATCAATGGTCTATTACTTACTGGACAAACTACTTAGCTTCTTCAATTTAAAATGGAGATAATACTATTCTCTTCATATAATTGTAATTTAGATTAAATAAGACAGAAAATAAATATAATAGATTAGTTTCCGGTACAAAGAAATTAAATGGTAGCTATCATCATCATCATCATCATCATCATCATCATCATCATCATTATTATTATTATTCCATTCTCATCATCCGTGCCTGAGACACCAGGATCTCCTCTGGACAGCACTTGAATTTTACATAACTCTTTGTGAAGAAATAGCCTTCCCCACTGTGAAAACTAGAAGAAGCAGCACCTCTGTGCAGAAGTGAAGAAATACCCAAGACTTTAGTTTGAGCCCTAGCAAATACTGGTGAAGGGTAATAATTGCTTTCTTCGTTGGGCAATAAATGTACAGTTTTGTTAGACTCGAGATTCTGAGATTCTTCCTTTGTTTGCTAAAGCCTGAACATGCATGCTGCTTCTACTTTTTGTAATTCCTATAGTGAAGAATCAAATCCATCAATTAAAATGCATATCAGTGGTGTGTATTTCCGTAGTTTAGAATTGTTATCTGCTGCTTCCTGGAGTAGCTGAAAAGACATCCTTTACTGAAATGAAGATAACAAGAATCTTATCTTGCACTAACAACCTCCAGCAATCAATTATGTTGCTACTAGTTGATAGTAGTAAAACCTTTTTCAAAACATATAATCTATTTTAAAAGATAACACAGATCATATCTGCCCACCAAATTTCCACAAGTCCTAAATATTGGTTTCTCTTAAATGTCAGCTAACCTTCCTTTAATATGTTGACTTAACTACTGCACCTAAATAACACCTTTTCTAATTTTTGAAATATTTAGGACACAAAAGAAAGAAGAGGAATGAGAGGGAGTTAAGAAGTTTTCATTGGACATGCTATGCTAGCTGTGCTTATAAATGCATGACTATTTACAAACTAATCTCCACATAGAATATCACAAATTTAGAACTTATTATTAAACCTGTGTAAGAATTTCCTCCCCTTTCACATCCCCCTAAAAACATGTTTTTTATACATTTTTAAATATATGGTCTGGTTATAGATATGCAGAGCAAACTAAAAGTAAATCCTGGAAGTTCTATTCCTCAGGTGAGTCACAAATGTAGACTTTTGAGTTCATGATGTCCATGTCAAAATACTGAATAAAATCCATATTTGGGGGCGCAATCTTAAATCTGGTAGCTATAAGCCATGCCTGTACCTGAAAAAGGCATGACTGAGTAGGTAAATCAAGTAGTCATCAAATTAAATGATAATTTACAATTAAGGAAGAGTGTACTTTACATATTCAACCTGGCAAGTAATGCAGTTTTAGTCACAAATCCATCATAAATCCAGTTTTTTTTTAAAGTAAGCAGAGGTTTCATAGAAATAAAATGTTTAAATATTAATGAGATGTGAGAAATAGATCTTTTCTATCAAAAGGAATGGCTTGACTTGGGTGCCATGTTGTAAAGCTGCCATTTGTGTAAGTGTATTTGTATACCTGTGCTTGTATTTTTGTAGATAGCATTTCCTAAAAATTGTGAGTGCCAACCCCTCCCCCGGTGTCCCCTTCAGCCAATGGCGTAAAGATTGTGAGGCTGTGTGCCCACCAATAGCACAGCATAGAAGCCCCACGCTGAAGATAAAACACCCAGTAATTTCCTCCATATTGTTCCTTACACACTAGACCTTCCTGGTGACAGAAACCCTTTTTGCAAAAAGTAAAATTTGCCTTGCCAAGCTGCTTTCAACTTCATGTCATTTTTTTAACAACGCCATAAAAATTTACTTCTAACAAGAGGACCATAAAAACAGTCTTTAAATTTCTATATGAACTTGGCACAATGTTGACAATCAGTTCTTAACACATTTTTCCAGTTAGAGTAATTATTTAATTATAGACACATAAACACAAACTCTTTGAGAAGTAGCCTACTCTTTGTATATCAAGGGAGTTAAAGAAAAATTCTGTTTAAGTTAATTTTTTAATGATTTTTTAATAAATTCCATACTTCCAATATTGCCTCAGTTCCATTCTGTTAGTGCTATCCAATATGGTAGCTACTAGCTACACGTGGCAACTGAGTCCTTGAAAGGCAGTTGGTATGACTAAGGAATCAATTTTCAATTTTATTTAATTTTAATTTAAAATTAAATAGCCACCTGTGGATTAGGGCTACTCTATGGACAGTGCTGCTCTGTACATTAAGAAGTTATCATATGCTGGAGAAGGGAGGGACTGGGGTGGGATCCAGAGGAAGTTCACCATGTGCTGTGTGAATGTATGTCCCTATCACTCTGAACTCCATTATGCTGTGAACTTCACAATGCACCAATAAGAGGATATTAAAATAAGTTATCATATAATTTATTATGTGTTAATCGTGCCCTTCAAAAATATTAATCAACTTCAGCTGTGGAATGATTGACTTGTTGCCATAAAAAGCTTAAGCCACAAAGAAAAGAATCTGGTATTTTTAACCCACCAGTACCTCTGTTACTACTGTATAAATGAATAAATAAATATTTCTTAAAGATAAGAGTAAAAGGAAAGATATTCCTCTTTTACTACTATTTTATTAAGTATCTGCTATAACATATGTTATAGAATAAATTTAGTATAAAATAATTTTAATTATAACTATGTATTATCACATTAAGTGATTTTGCAGAATGATTTATGTTATCTTTAGCTTTAAAGAGCAAAAGTTGTATTATCATAGGCTAATGAGAAAAAATAGGTTTGCACTAAGTAAAAATATAAGAATATCAAGAAAGGATGTGATGGGGAAGGTTTTACAGAGGTTCAGGTTTCAAGAGAAAAACTGGCATAAACACTGAGTGATTACCTGGAAGTAAAACCTATAGAATAGCTCTATTAATGCTAATATATTAGTTTGGCTATAATCTCAAAGCACTTAATTGAGAAAAAAAACTATGACTATTTTGAATTATTAGGCTTTTCTAAATCATTCTGTTACATAGTCTTACATAGTCAAGCTTTACATTTAATAGTGCAACTTTTTATTCCTTCTTGTCTGGTTACAAATGTTTTAATGTCAAAGACATGCATTTCTGCCATAAGACATGTATTTCTGCCATAAATAAACTCTTAAATTGCTAAATATTTGCTAACATCCTTTGATAGGTTGGAAAATTTTAAAAAAGAAATTGCAAATTTTCATCCAAAAGTTCAAAGTAACATGCTGTTTTAATTAATGGTACTTGGACAGGATAAGTGATATTACTAAAATGAAATGAAGCACTAATTTGAAAATTTTAAAAATTATAGCATAGTAGGTGCAATTTAGTCTGAGCAAGCATTTGCTTTTGTATAACTTGATATTATTAAATTGAATTTGATTAGTTTTGTGGGATTTTTTGTTACTTAACATTATAAATACATATATATATATATATATATATATATATATATATATATATATATTTTGTGTGTGTGGTGCTAGGGATCAATCCCAGGGGTATTCTACCTCTGAGTTCCACCCCCAGCCCTATTTTTTATTCTTTATTTTGAAACAGGGTCTCACTAAGTTGCGGAGGTCCTCACTAATGTAGCTGAGGCTGGCCCCGAACCCAGATCCTCCGGTCTCAGCCTCCCAAGTACTGGGATTACAAGCATGCACCACCATGCTCGGCTTTATCATTATAAATATACTTTTATAGTTGCATATGAATTATGTGCACAAGAATTCCAAACTACTTTTTATGTTTGTACATAACCAGTTAACAAAATAAAAATAGTTTAAACCAGGTATAGTAGCACATGCCTGTAATCCCAGGCTGAGACAGGAGTATCGCAGGTTCAAGACCAGCTTCAGAAATTTAGCAAGACCCTCACCAACTTATTGAGATCCCCTTTTAAAATAAAAATTAAAAGATATGGGAGTGTAGCTTAGAGGTAGAATGGCCCTGGGTTCAATCCCCAGTACCAGAAAGAAAGAAAAAAAGAATATGTAATTGAAGTCAACGCTAGGGATTTTTGTTGTTTGTTTTGTTCTTGTTGTTCTTTGTTTCCTCTCATTTATAAGATGTTGCTTTATATATCAAGTTTGGAGTGGTTGAGAGTCATTCTAGTGGTTGTCCATGATCTGTAGGAAGAAATCCAAGATCCATCATGAAAGAGGTCTGACCAACTTTTCCAGCTTTATTCTTCCTGCCACATCACAAACATATCTACTTATCTCAATTTCAAGAAAGCTTGCTCTCTCACATCTCCATGCTATATGATGTGCTTTCATTCTTGTCATTTATTTTTAATTAACTGAATTTTAACATTTTTTGGCATAACCTACTGCCACATATCATATTGCATTTAGCCTTAAATCCGATGCTGTGGTAAAGTTCCCTAGGTACCCTATTCTTGCTTTCTCCTAGGATAATGTGTGTCTTCTTTCATTATACTTGTTACTCTCCATTGTATCAGTATTTTCATTGGCCTTTCACCTTCATTTATCCATAATCTCCTCAAGTCCAAGGACTATGTTCACATTTCCAGTGTCACGCCTAGCCCCACATACCTAATTAGAAATTAGTTAACATTTTTATATGAGTAAATAATGGGTTAAGTGAGCATTTGCCTATTTGAGGTTTGCATAAAATCAGAGAAACTGTATCCTGGAGTACTAAAATATCTTGATAATGTGATTCCTAATCAATCTACGTTTAGTAATCTTTAGAGAATCACAGAAAACTAAAACATTGACACTAGCGCTATCATGAGTATATACTGACCTGATTTTAAAAGGGGAACAAAACATGAATTGTAGACACTTACACCCATGTCTGTTTGTATTAGTTTTCTGTAAACTGGGAAACTTAAAAGAAAATTTCTCTCTCATAGAAAATTAGTGTCTCAAAGCTCTGGAGGCCAGAAATCCACAACCAAGGAGTTGCCGGGACAATGATCTCTCTAAAAACTCAGGGGAGAATCTGTTCCATACCTTTCTCTTAGCTTCTGGTGTTGCCCACAGTCCTTGGTGACCTTATGTACACAGGTGATCTTTACCTTCTCAGTCATAAGGAATTCTTCCTATGTGTCTGTCTTTATGTCTCTTCTCTTCTTATAAGGATACCAGTTATATTGTATTAGGGGTCCACCCTAATGAACTCAACTTGATTACATTTGCAAAGAGGATTGGGAGACATTAGCTGGTTTAGGTGAATTAAACTAAATCCCCAAAGTATTATATCTTGCATAGTTTGCATATTACCAGCTTTGCTGGGCAGTCTATAGTGCTCTGATGCTGTATACTATAATGATGCATCCTTTGAAATTCTATATTTTTAACAGAAATTTAGATCAATTTGCACAAAATTGAAAAACAAAAACGTTGATAATAGAAGAAAATGATGATTTAAATATCTCTATAGATAATTACGCTAGACCAAAATTGAATTTAAATTAATTAAATTGATCAAAGACAAATGTAAAATCTTATACACAGGTTCAAAATATCACTTGTACATTTATAGGATTGGGCAGAATCAACCTAGTTGTAGGTGGTAGAAAATCAATCTATAAGTTTTAAAGTTTATATATGTGAATAATATAATGTAGTTAACAATGACAATAATAATAAATGCTAATACAGTCACACATGGCACTCATAGTCCTATTCACAGAACCCAGAAAAAGGTCGTAACATTGCTACACCTGGCGACTGACTCTATACTTATTAATCGGAATAGCTACACTTTGAGGCTGAAAAGTTCCAAGAAGAGAAAAATAGGTGAACTGGCTGAACTTAAACTTTTTTTTTTTTTGCAGTACCAGGGGATTGAACCAGGGGCGTTCTACCTCCGAGCTACACCCCTGGTCCTATTTTTTATCTTTTATTTTGAAACTGGGTCTCATGAAGTTGTGGAGGGCCTCACTAAGTAGCTGAGGCTGGCCGCAAACCCGGATCCTCCGGTCTTCGCCTCCAAACTTTGAAGAATAGAAGAAAAGGAAGACAGCCTTTTAAATATCAGAAGTATAGTCATGTAAAAGAGCAATAGATGAGTTTTAAGTTATGTAATCCCAGTACACGACCAGCCTCAGCTGCTTAGTGAGGCCCTCCGCAACCTAGCGAGACCCTGTTTCAAAATAAAGAATACAAAATAGAACTGGGGGTGTAGCTTGAAGGTAGAACGCCCCTGGGTTCCACCATCCCCAGTATTGCCAAAAACATAATAAAAAAAAAGATTAGAAGGAGGCAGATTTCATCAAAATATAAAGGCAAAAAATGCCTGGCAATCAGCACTGTTCAAAAGTGCAGTTGCTGCTTTGTGGACTCTGGATATCATCTTGCTGTCTGCATGACCAGTTTAAGTCTCGATTCCTCAGAACAGAACTGATCATCAAGAGTAGGGTTGGAGGACAGGCAATATTTGCAGACTGCAATAGGAAAAGGATGGGAGGGCCTATTACCAATAGTACAGAAATCTAAATGCTAGGTAAGCCAGAAGAATGAGTATATATTAAAAATATAGTCTTTTCCCTTTTAGTGCCAGAGCAAATGGATCTTGTCACACTAATGTTAAGTATAATTAGGACTCCATGAACTTAGGACAATTCAAAAACTACAGCACTGATGATATTCCATTACAATTAGAAAGCTGAATCTTTTTATCCAATTAACTGTTGATCCTTTGCATATAAAAGCAATAAAAGCTCCAGGTAATATGTACTTAAAGTAAATATTCAGTCTGATATAAGAATCTTCCACCTAGGAAAAACTGACCAAAATTACAAAGATCATAATGAGTGAAGAAAATTTATAGAACTCTCAAAAGAAGTAATTTATTGCTTCTAACATAGTTATTTCCACTGGAACAGGGTCTGTTCTACAAATTGTACAAGATTAATCTCTTACAAACACCATTTTTGCAACACTAGCCACTTCTTAAAAACTTGGAATGGTTCCTTGGTATTAACTGCATTAAATCTAAATCTCCTGTCTTGAATTTTAAAGCCCTTTGTAACTTATACCAGCCTTTAGCAATCCTATCTGCCACAGTCCTTAACATACACTCTACATTTCATTTTGATCTTGTTATTATTCGGTTGTATATTCTGTGCTTATTTCTATCTATTTCCAGAAATTTACTCATGCAGATTCTCTACTGTATACCTAGGAATAATGGTCCTGGAAAAATTCCCATGTGCTAATCCCTAGAACCTGTGAATATGCTATCTTACATGGCAAAAGGGCTTTGCAGATGGAAGTCAAAGACCTGGAGATGGGAGATTATTCTAGATTATCCAATTAGGCTCAATAAAATCACAGCGTCGTTATAATGAGTGTGTAGTGATGTACTTTGAAGACACAGTAAAGGGCCACAAGCCAAGGGATGCAAGCAGCCTCTAGAAGCTAGAAAAGACCTTGGAATGGATTTTCCCCTGGAGGCTCCAGAAATAATGCAACCCTACTAATACCTTATTTTTGTCCTCTTAAAAGTAATTTCAGATTTCTGATCTCCAGAACTATAAGGTAATGAACTGTGTTGTTCTAAGACATTAAGTTTGTGATAATTTATTACAACAGCAACCAGAAACTATCAACACTGCCTTCAATTAACACTGTTAACTTTCAACATTACTTTCTCTATGAAGCCTTCTTTGACCTTTCCCTTGTAAAGAACACTTTTTTTGGGGGGGTACTGGGGATTGAACCCAGGGGCATTCTACCTCTGAGTTACACTCCCAGCCCTATTTTTTATTCTTTATTTGGAAACACGGTCTCACTAAGTTGCAGAGGGCCTCACTAAGTAGCTGAGGCTAGCTGCGAACACTTCTATATCAAGAGTTTAACACAACACTCTCTTTTTCATTGTTAATTGTCTCAAGTAGACTCAACCTTTTGAGAGAAGGGATCTTGTGGCTACTCAAGGGCAGTTATACTGTCTGTGCACAGTGGGTGCTTTTGTCACATTTGAATGCAGTCAGCAAGCATTACTGGAGGGGAGGATTCACACAAGGTAATCTGTCAGTACCTGTGGAACTTACTAAGAAAAAAAACCTACTGTCTGTTTTTCCTCTGGAACAATTTCTTGGGAGGGATAAAACATATGCACAATTCAATAAAGGATAATCCAGAACAGGATAAATTAAATTGCAGAGACAAGAAAGAAAAAGCTCTAAGTGTTTAGATGTAGAAGAGTTAATTTTGTTGGGAGACTCAAAAATAGCCTCATGGAGGAGGTGGCACATTGCCTGCTTATCTTTAGTATGCCTATGTTAGATGTCCTTCCTTCCTCTCTCCTCCTTCACACTAATCATCAGCCTGTGTCACTTTGTGGTATTTTCATTTGGTTTGAGGATTAGCCCTGTGAGAATTAGATAGGCCTAGATAAAGTTTCCCCTCCCAAGTGACTCTGACACTCTGTCTTCAGTCTCTGATTTCTTTGCCATAACCTAACACCTATATTTACATTTCTTTTTTTATATATACTTTAATTGTTGCATTATAGTTTCACATCATAATGTAGTTCAGACTATATTTACATTTCTAATTACTTATTATCATCATGTTCATTAGCATATTATCCTATCAGTTTTCTATACAGAACTTTATTCTCTCTTCAAATGAAAAAAAAATTGAAAGCGCTCAACTGTTCTTGTACATTAAGGTGGACCTAATATGATGCCACTGGTTAACCTAATTTTAAAAATTGATCCATTATATAATTAAATTCCACAACCATATGAAGCAATCTTCCTAATTTTATAGCATTATGCGAACTTTCTTCCTTGACATGTACGAGGTGTCTCATACAAAAGGGGTTTGAAATTTGGGGAGGAGTACAGGGCATTGTGAATCCATAAAGGGAACACAGAATGCATTTCAAAAAGTTACTTGGCCAAAAAGCCTTTTATTGTTGCCTTGTTTGTTAGTTTTGCCTGTTTGCTTTGGTTGTACTCATATAAACAACTTTGGAAATGATCACTTGGGAAACACCAATAGAGTGGGAAGACAAGAGTTAGGAAGCTCTGACGTTTTAGTTTTAGATTACATCTTCCTTTAACTAGCTGTATGATTGAAGCTTCTGTGCACTGTAATAATTTCCCCATTTATAATTGAAGGAGATAAATTAGATTATCTCTGAGGTTCCTTCCAGCTCTAACCTTCTGTGATTCTATTTTCTCTGAATTAACCTAATTGTCCAGTGGTTTGGATTGTGTTCAGACATGAACAACTAATACTTTCACTTCCAATTATGTTTGATTCTAGAAAAGACACCTCCCTTTTAAATGTTAGAAGTCCTACAATAAGCCAGGCGTGGTGGCGCATGCTTATAATCCCAGTACTTGGGAAGCTGAGATAGGAGGATCACAGGTTCGCGGCCAGCCTCAGCCGCGAGTGAGACCCTGTTTGAAACAGTGAGACCCTGTTTCAAAATAAAGAATAGAAAATAGGGCTGGGGATGTAGCTCGGAGGTAGAATGCCCCTGGGTTCAATCCCTAGTGCCGCAAAAAAAGAAGTCCTACAATAACTTTATATACATATGAAGAAGGTTGCAATGTAGGGTCAATTGCCTGTAAACATTAACTAGCAATCAAATGATAAATAAATTACAAATGATCTAATTATTCGTCATAGACCTGAAGTAGTTCACAAAGATGGACATACCTCTGTCAACTCTGAATTTATAGATTATCATGTCTATCATGCTAATTGCGACCCAGAATGATTTTACAACTTCCTTGCTGAAATTCATAAACCTAGGGACTAAGTCTACCTTACAGTATAGCATTCTTATTAAAAATTTAATGACATATGACAAAGAATGACAATGAATGCCAAATTACCCATCACCTACCTAAAGAAGTAAAATGTTTCCAGAATTGTTGCAGCCCCTCCCAGAATACAGTCTTCCTCTTCTCCCCAGAGGTAATACACAGTACTTCCAATAGTAAGTAAAACAAGGAACCAAACAAGAAAAGCTCTAAAGTAAATAGTAATTGCAACCAATTCTAAGGAATTGTTCAGAATAACTTGACATATAATTGTTATTGATTGAATGTCCTCTGCATAAACACATATTTTGTTTTATGTGGTTTTTGAAATGCTAGTCACTAATAAGGGGGTATGCTACTTGTTATTATATATTTCATATAGAAATGAGTAGGGGAGAATACAAATATTATTGTAAAATATAAGAAGAGCATGCGTCAGAAGTCAATTCAGAATGTCCCAGACTTTGCACTGCTCTATCCACTGGAAATTTTCACAAAGCATTTTGTCTCTCCTTCCTTCTTTCTCTTTATTTCTTTTTTTCTTATTTCTTCATTTGTAATCATTTTTTCCTAAAAATAAACCCAACATTTCACACTCCATTTTAGTCCATAATACCTGGAGGTAGAAGATTTGTAGATGCATTACCATTATCTAAGTGGCAAAGCTTTTATTCAAAGTTACTGCATAATTTGTGAAGATGCTAAAGGGAAAACACAGCATGAGATAGAACTTGCATTGTTCAAAATGGAGTTTTGGGTAAATATAATTATTCAGCTGACTGCCAACTGTGCACTTTACTTTTCCCCAGTAGCTCTAGTTTCCAAAATGTTCTTGTAAGATTTTAATAAAGTCAGATTTATAACAAGCTGCTGAAAACTGGGATGAAGGGTGAAGGGAAAGAAGGAGAAAGAAATATTGGAACAAGCATTAAATTACTGTTTCCCATTGGCTAGTGTGAGATCAAATGTGTGTTGTAAGATTTAAAATGTCTGGTGTACAAACACACAACATAGCCCCTAGGACTTTATATATCTAACCCACAAGGGAAGCTCTCTGGACCTACGGCTGGGCATGGATATTCATTCACATTTGATAGTGTCTACAATTTTCCCACTATTATTTCACAGAAAATTACAGGTCAAAATGTATTTATTGCCATCAAAATTCCCCCAAATAAAATTTATCTCAAGAAGAAAAAAGCATATTTTTGATAATGGAAGAATATAGGAATGTAATCAATGTATATATTGGTTACAGATACGTAAAGATTTTTATCAGTTATGATCCCAAAACTATGAAATGAAACCATGTTAGAAGTCTTACAATTCCTCATATAATCATCCCTGTCCTCATCAGGGAAACATGTGAAAACTCAACATGTGGGTGTCATTTAGCTAACTAGCATATTTTTCAGTATCTCTGTATCATCTTTTCTTGTGTATAAAAGCCTGTGTTTGCATAAAGAAAAATGATATTTGCCTTTGATACTATATATTGAGGGAATTCAGAGAGAGCAAATTACTCTTGAAAGGATTTAAGTGACATAACCTGACCACTTTGTGTTCATCGTGTTTTGTGCCTGTGACGACATCTTTTAAGCCCGGCATTACTCAGAACACAGAACACATCCTACCCTGGAAACCTGATAGCTTGAGATTCACCTTTCAATTTTTGAGTATGCTTAAATCTCAACTCGGATAACAAGTAGAGACTTTATGATTTATTTATCTCTAACAAGTAGAGACTTCATGATTTATCTCTATATGTAGAGTTTAAAAAAGATATCTATGAAAATCTACTAATTCATTCAAAAAGATTTATTTTGCACTTAGTATATGACAAATGTTGTAATTATTAGACACTAGTGATTAAGTTGAGAGGGCTCCTTCCTCCTTAAGTATATGGGTTCCT
The DNA here is from genome assembly GCA_004027185.1 of Glis glis. Classification (NCBI taxonomy): domain Eukaryota; kingdom Metazoa; phylum Chordata; class Mammalia; order Rodentia; family Gliridae; genus Glis; species Glis glis. Next base: position 13,194 of record PVJS01007735.1, on the reverse strand, counting down.
TCCTCCTGGAGCTTCCTATGTCGCACGTGCTAAGACCAGCCTAATGATGTTATGGTGGGCACTACAGGTAATTTTATGAATCAAAATTCAGGGAGGCTTCCTTGAATGAGTAATGATTAAATTTAGATAAGAAAGACTAATGGAGGGTTAACTGGGTGAAGATTCAAGAGAAGGATATTTTAGAGAAAACAGTATATACAAGTGCTCTACAGGGGGCGGAGGGAGGGGTAGGAGAACATAAAGGAACTGGGGGCGGAGGAAGGGCTGGGTAGACAAGAATTAGTCTACAAAGTAAACCAAGAAGGAACAGGCAGTCTTTAGAAAGAAGAAAAGAGATAATAAAGTTAAAGAATCCAAAGAAAGAAATGTTTCAAGCAATAGAGAGCATTTAATAATAGTTAATATTACTACACAGGGCCGGGCGTGGTGGCGCACGCTTGTAATCCCAGTACTTTGGGAGGCGGAGACCGGAGGATACGAGTTCGCAGCCAGCCTCAGTTCTCTCTCTCTCCCCCTGTCTCTCTCTCTCTCTACTTAGGCCCTCTGAAACTTCGTAAGACCCGGTTTCAAAATAAAGTATAAAAAATAGGGCCGGGGGCATAGCGCGGAGGTAGAACGCCCCTGCGTTCAATCCCCGGTACCGCAAAAAAAAAAAAAAATATTACTACACAGAGAAGTCTGATGATGACCAAAAACTGTGCCTGTAAGCTAGTAATGTTAGGAAGAAACTGGAATACTAGTTTTTACAGTTTATAATCTATTTTTAAGATAATTGTTATGCCAGAATGCCTTATTTTAAGCCTTGTTTAGTGGTGAGAGTTTGGTTGGTTCTTGCCCAAATGAGAGTTTGAAAACTTAAATGTCACTTGAGTTTTTAACTAAACATTCATTCTTTTCAAAAGAGGGGCTCAATTCCTGGTCTAAGCAGCCACCCAATAGGTTTTTCTTTCCCCTTTGATATTTTTAAGACAAAAGTATCTTCAGGTTTGATCTCACAGATGAGAAGCTAAGAATACTTTATAATTGGAATGCCACCAGAGTAGATATTATAAAGTGTATGCTCTTTAGCAATGCATGGCACCAGCTCAAAACACCATGAGCTGACTCAATTGTTCAAAGTGTTTGTTTCATCTTTCCTATATGATAACATTTACCAAGATAATGTTTTTGTAAGATATTTTTGCAGTAGAACAAGGACAGTTGAATTCTCTGATTATTTTTATAGTAAATATGTCAAAAAGGAATTAAGATGTAGACAAGGTTTGCATAATGCAATTGCAGGTTATCTATCTGATGTTATGGTGGGTATTACAGGTAATTTTATGAATCAAAATTCAGGGAGACTCCCTTGAATGAGTAATGATTAAATTTAGATAAGAAAGACTAATTTACTTTACCTGATAAACTCCAAAAGGTTGATGCATCCTATGTGGGAAAATAGGTGCCCTTTGAGCATGGCCAAGATGTCAATTCTCAGGTAAGAAAGGAAAACTATTCTCCAATGCTAAGTTTTCAAGTGATAAGAATATCATATGTACTAGTATACATTCATTCAAATTAAAATATAAATTACTTTCTAATTATCCATAAAAAATCCATACCATTACTGTCTTATGTGAATAGGCCTAGAGTTGGAATCAGTGACACAAATCCCAGCTTCAACATCAAATCACACAATCCCATTTCTTTAGTGATAACATGGGTATTATGCTGACTTACCATTTACCTTAGAGATTCCATAGATTATATAAGATAATAAATGTAAATGCATTTTATAAACATTTTGAAAGCTCTATATAAATACAACTTAGTACAGTCAGGATATGTAGTACACACTACGCCAATATGCTTATACTTGTAAAATAATATAGCACACAAAATGTGTGCCGATTGTTATGTTCTTCCAAATGGAAGCACTTCTAAGAACACACCAACTACACATGCACACACACACACACACACACACACACACACACACACACACACAGATATTCTATAAACAATCATTGGGAATATGAGGGGACTGATCACTTGTATGTGGCAGAGCCAGCTAAGTCTCATGCTGTGTCCCTTCTACTTCGTGTTCACAGGACAGCCACCACTGTTAACTAGGCATATTGCCATCCAGAAGAAATAATATTTTGTAGCTTCTCTTGAAGCCAAGTGAGGCTCTTAGGCTAAATTCTAGCCAATGGGATATAAGTTGAAAAGTCATGATAAATGTGCCCTTAAAGTAAAAGGTTTCCATTTCTTCCATCTTTTCCTCCTGCCTGTTAGTTGAAATGGGTATATGAACTCAGGCAGACATCCTGGGCTGTGAGGAGAAATCTGCATACTGTAGGAAATGGAGCAAAAGGATAAAATGTATTTAGGTTCCTAATACACAAATACCAACTCAAGATGGCCTACATATTTCTTTTACATGAAACAGAAATGAACTTCTGATGTTTTGGTTTTTCAGTCCTTTGAGTACAAACTCCATCCAAACTCTAGAGCCTTTCTCTTCTTCTCTCTCTCTTCCTGTATATCTATGTCTATATATAGATATAGATATGAAAATATGTATATATACTGTGTGATATTATCTATCTAAATGTATATGTCCAACTTTATAAACACAAGCATAAATATATATGTATATTTCTAAGTATATGTACACATATATTTGTATACACTTAATTTGAAACTAAAACAACTGCCTAATAAAACAGACACTTAAAACATTAAATGGTTCAAAAGGACCATATGATTACCCTCTCCAATGTAATCTCTGTATTGTCAATAAAATAATCATTAGGGACTCTGAATCCCAAATCTGACCTTATCATATCACATAAAGTCTCCAGTGGCTACTACTTCCATCATGACAATGTCCAAATACTAAAGCAGGGCATACTGGTCCTTCCTAAAGAGTTCCCCCCTGCACCCATGTCACACACATGACGTATTCCAGCCTCACCTGTCTCTCTGCCTCCAGACAAAGAGAAACATTTCTCTTTTGCTTAGACTTCCTCGCTCCAGCACTACTGTCTACCTTGCTATCTTTCCCAATTCAGCTCAAATCTGATGTCCCTGGCTCTCTTTTCATGACATTTCCACATAAATTCTTCTGTTGTCCTCCTGGGTCAGTTCCTTCATGTTCCCTTAGGACTTCGTGCATTTATTTGTTCTTTTGACAAAAATTCCACTACCTACGAGGAAACAGGCACTATCTATCTCCATTATAATCAACAAATATATTGTCACTGATTCTTGAAAATATGTTATTCCCAATCCTAGAGAACATAGTATGCATCTCTATTTCTTTAATTCTTTTTTTGACTTTTTGTTTTGGTTTGTTGTTTTGTACTGGGTATTGAACCTAGGCGTATTCAACCTTCGAGCTACACTCCCAACCCTATTTATTCTTTATTTTGAGATAGGGTCTTGCTAAGTTGCTGAGGGTCTCACTAAGTTGCTGAGGCTGGCCTTGAAACCACAATCCTCCTGCCTCCCCAAGTACTGGGATTATAGGCATGAGCTGCCATGCCTGGCCCAATTTCCTTAATTCTTAATGCTCTGTACAGATGTTCAGGAATTGGTTAATTAGTTAACTTTCAGTAGTCTGCCCTACTCAGTGTTCAACTGGATGGCCCATCCTAGCACCCTGTTTTCATAGTTCTTTTTTTTTTTTTTGCGGTACTGGGGATTGAACCCAGGGGCATTCTACCTCCGTGCTACACCCCCGGCCCTATTTTTTATACTTTATTTTGAAACCGGGTCTCACGAAGTTGTGGAGGGCCTCACTAAGTAGAGAGAGAGAGAGAGAGAGAGAGAGCTGAGACTGGCCGTGAACCCGGATCCTCCAGTCTCTGCCTCCCAAAGTACTGAGATTACAAGTGTGTGCTACCACGCCCGGCTCAGGCACAGTTTCTTTTTTTTTTTACTTCATTTACCTTCCTCTTCCACGTATATGGCCTCTATTTAGAAAGTATCATCCAGAGAAAAAGGTATCTTAAATCTCAAAATCTGAAGTCTTCCTCATTCATAAAACAACTTCTCCCACTGTCTCTCCTCTACTATGACTGCACTTACACATCCAGTCCCTGGCCCCAGCCACGAAGCCCCTGCCTTCTGTACTTTCTTTCCTACATAGCTGGTTGGACCTGGAGCCAGTCATTTCAGTCCCTCTCAGTTGTACTACTAAGTCCCTCATTCTCTTTATCCTCACACTGTGTCACACCTTCCCAAACAATCATTACATTTGGATCAAATTAATTATCTGTTAACAATGCCAGGTGCTAGAGGGGAAAAGAAAAGGAGGCTGTGGCAGAGATGAATACGTTTAGGTTAAGTGGCAGGCATCAAAACTAAAGTAGGGAATTTTTCATAAGATATGCAACGGTATTACTCTGAGTAAACCACACAGAATTAGGTCTCTCACATCAGAAGTAATGCCAGTCTTATAGTCTCATTATTATGCTAGAGATTGCCAATTTCTACAATTTGTAATGTCATTTTTATCTTTACCCAGTAGGATAAGAATCCTACCTAGTTCTTTCTCAGTCTCTGACGTAGTATTATCACAGTGATTCTAGATAAATCACTTCAAAACTTGCCTGAGAAGGCCTTTCTCTGAAAGAGGAAAATAAAAAATGAATAATCACCTGTGCCTAGCTACTATTTTCTGAGGGTAAGTTGTCTGAAAAAAAAAAGTCTTTTAAAGATGCTGAGAACTAAAAATGATTCTGAATGAACAACCTATTTTTATTCCAAAGGCTGTGAATGAGAAATTCATCATCACATACTGTGGGGAATATAGCACAATTGTTTTTATTTCCCTTGTCTTCTGGTTTCTTTTTAGGGCTATACTTTTCCTTTAGGAAACAGGTGCATGTACCGTCTTAAGTGTGATGATTTAGGAAACACTTAATTCATTTTTTCTTTTTCTGGTTTCTGGAGAGCTAGGTTATAGCCATTGTCTTATATATATAGTTAAATATGTTCATTTCTTTAGTGCTATATTCTTTTTGATTATTGGAAAATCAATTGATTCCCTTGCCAATTAGGCATCTTATCGCATCCTCCTACTTTGGCCCATTCTCTATGTTAGAACAACCAATTCTTAGAGTTATTGAGAACAGGAAGATTAGGGAGAACTATAGATAGTGCAAAATGGCTATTTAAGACACAGTAATAAAAGCCCTCTTCAAAGGCAAACATAGAAGGCTATAGTCCAATCCAGTACTCTCAATTTTTAAAAAGCCTGCAAAATTGTCCATCACATTAAGAAAAATTATTTTCAATGCAATATATCTATTCTTTTTTTTTTTTTTGCGGTACCGGGGATTGAACCCAGGGGCGTTCTACCTCTGCGCTACACCCCTGGTCCTATTTTTTTATACTTTATTTTGAAACCGGGTCTCAGGAAGTTGTGGAGGGCCTCACTAAGTAGAGAGAGAGAGAGCTGAGGCTGGCCGTGAACCCGGATCCTCCAGTCTCCGCCTCCCAAAGTACTGGGATTACAAGCGTGCACCACCACACCCAGCACAATGTATCTATTCTTAACCTAACAAATAAACATTAAGCAAAAACTGGCTCCATGAATATCTTTCCCATTGCCATGACTCCAGGTTTGCACTCTGTATCCTTCATTATTGTTGATAATTAAAGTCATCTAGCCATATTACCAAGGATAAAATGTACTTTAACTCATGCCTCTCAGAAGATAATTACTTTATACTTCACTGGAAAGTCAAGCATAATATGTTTATTTTTTAATTTTCTCCAGAATGAGCCCAGGATAAGCTCTTCTCTGTTTAAAGAGGGCCCAAAAGTCATAGAGGTGGAAACTTAAAGAAGGACAAATCAGATGAAAAGTAAATTGACAGAAAATAAATCATGTGATCATGTAACAGAGTCTCCTAAACTTGAGAAGAGAGCATAGAATCATGGCTTTCTAATCTCAGATGTGCCTAAATCCAGCCCCTCAACCTCAAGCATTTCAAAATCTATTGCTTCTGTCTCATACCTCACTTCTACAGCAAGGAAAATCCAGTTCTAACACATTTATTATAGGGCCTTTGAAACCCAAAGAATTTTAGAGCAAAGATGAAACATATGATTTTATTTTACTCAAGTGCTAAAATTGTTGTTTTTATTTTAAAATCTCCTGAAATACCTGCAAAACTATTATGTGCCTTGGCTGCAGTTCGATAAAATTCCAGTCATTTCACAGTACCCACCAATGACATCTTGTACATGTGGTTCTATGTACTTGTTGAAAAGTGTCTAAAGAAAAAGAAGACTATCTTGCAACCAAAGCTCCTTCAAGTATGACAGAGCACATTAAATTTTGGCTTTATGCCACTTACTGTCTTTTAGAGGATTTTGTAATGCTGTTTTTTATTTTTATTGTATGTGTTGGGTAGGGACACACACACGCACACGCACACGCACATGCTTGCGTGTGTGGCACTGGGGATTGAATCTAGTCATTCTACCACAAAGCTGTAATACTAAATTGTTACCTGATATTTTTGGCCATTAAGTCTTCCACGGTATATTCCTTCCTTGTTTTTTTTTTTTTCTTGTGGTACCGGGGATTGAGCCCAGGGGCGTTCTACCTCCACGCTACACCCCCGGCCCTATTTTTATACTTTATTTTGAAACCGGGTCTCACGAAGTTGTGGAGGGCCTCACTAAGTAGAGAGAGAGAGAGAGAGAGAGAGCTGAGACTGGCGGCAAACCCGGATCCTCCGGTCTCCGCCTCCCAAAGTACTGGGATTACAAGCGTGCACCACCAAGCCCGGCTTGCCTTCTTATTTTTAAGTCCAAAATCTCTGAATTTATTTTCTATACCACATGAATATACTCCATTAAACCCAACTTTCCACTAAGCGTTCCTCTAGTCTTAAATGCATTTGTGACTGCATAGAAGCAGTCTGTCCTATCTAAATTGAGTAATTTCTCCTTTATTAAGACTCTCAATCTCACTACCTAGAATAATGCCAATATGTCACAAGTAATACAACCCTTTCTTGTTCTGATGATACTCTCTATAATGGTGGTTCCTGCTCTCTGCATGACTCCACACCTTTCAACCTGAAGCTTGAGTTACCTGGAAGCTCAGTGTATAGCCATCATGAAATTGCTCCTCTACTCACTCTTTGGGAAGTTTAAGATCCTATTTTCTCCCTGTAGGAGATCGTTCATGACTTTAACCTCCCACACTTTACCACTATATTTCTTGCTGGGCACAGAATAGCTGCCCTTGGATAGCTAATCTTTTATTACACAAAAGGTCATCTAGTTAAGCCACCCCAATGACCTCACCTACAATTGCAACCTTCACAGATCTTTGTATTGCATAAACACTGCATAAACAATCCCATTTGAAGAACAATATACTTCTAATCAGGATGATTCTTTAAACCTAAAGAAGCCATTGATGTTCCATTACATGGAAATAATGACAAAATATAAAAGAGAACACTGTGACATTGCAGAATATTAAAGAACATTTGGGTGGTTTCTAGTTTTGAAAATTTAATAATGCTATTATAGATATTACTATACAAATATTTTATGAACATTGCACTTATTTCCCTTGGGTATATACCCACTAATGAAACTGTAAGGCCATAGGATAGAAATAAGAATAGCATTTCTAGTGATTGTCAATTTTGTAAATGTATAAATACATTTCCACCAGCAGAATATGGGAGTTCCATTTGCTCCTCACCCTTGCTGACGTCCTGGCCGTCAATCTTTCTAAAAGGAGCTGCTGTTCTGTAGTGATATGTCATTGTGATTTTTAATTTACATTTCCTTGATTACAATAATGTTAAGCATCTTTTCCTGCACTTTTTACCCATTTGCGAAAAAAAAGTCTGGTTGATAATTTGCCCATATTTCAATTGGGTTGTCTTTTTTATTGTGTTGTGATTTTTAATATACTCTAGCTACAAATCCTTTGTCAAATATATGTATTTAAAATATTTACTCACTGTCTGTCGATGGGTCTTTTCACTTTCTGCCTTTTGAGAAAATTTTTAATTTCGATGAAATTCAATTTGTTTGTGTGTTTTTAATTGTTAGCACTTACTACAGCTTATTAAAAACATTTGCCTTCCTCAAGGTCGTCTATTTTGTGATTTGTTCTAGAAGCTTTATAATTTTCCATTTTATATGTCTATGATTCATCTTGAAATGATTTTTGCTTATATATGAGGTTGGTGTCAAGATTCATTTTCCCATATATATGTATATATACCCATTTGTGTGACACTATTTACTGTGAAGTTCTACTCCTTGAATTGCTTCAGTGCCTTTGTCAAAAATCAAATATATGTTTTGGTCTATTTTTGAATTTACGATTCTGTTCCACTGATCTAGTTACCAGTTTTTATGTCAAAATCACACTGTGTTAATTACTGCTGCTTTGTAATAAGTCTTGAGTCTGGTATGTTCCACAGTTTTATTCTTTCTCTTCAAGACTATCTTGACTGTCCCAGGTATTTTACATTTTACACATAAATTTTAAATACAGCTACATCTATAAAATGTAGCTGGATTTTAATTGGGTGGCATTGGCACTACATGTCAATGTGAAAAGAAATAGCAGAGAAATAGAGTATTTTCAAATCCACATACATGGTATATTTCACCATTTATTTAAGTCTTCCTTAATTTCTCTTAGCAAATTTCTTGGTCAGCATTCTCACTGCTATAATCCAAAACAACTGGTCACAGAACTTAGAGGACGAAAGATTTATTTGCTCATAATTCTTGGAGATTTCAGGATTTGGTCCATGTCAGGCTGGGTCTGTAGAGCTCAGGCATAGGAGCAGGAAGCACAAAGAGGGAGAGTACAAACCCTGCAGAGAGATAGCAGGGGGAGGAGAGATCTTATATGATCCCCAAGTCCACATGTCCTGGGACCCTTCCTTAGCAACCAAGCCCTGCTTCCAACATTGCTACTGTTTCTGAGGGCGATAGGGGGACATTCTAAATCCAAACCATCACAGTAGAATTTTGTACAAGTTTTGATAATGGGAGACTTGAACATCTTCTATTAATTTTTTTCTAGGAATTTATATTTAGTGAATCTCCTAAATATTGTTTAATGTTATTATAGTATTTAAATTTATTCTTTTAATTCCTGTATTGCATTATTTATTCTTTTTATACAGAATTTTCAAAAGGAGGGGGTGGGCTTTGGTGCTCTTTTCCAGTAAAGAATATTAAAAAACTATTGAAAAAATATATTGAAGTGATCTTGGAATGAAAACCATCAAAAAGAAAACCATATCACTATGATTTACTTTATAATGTGAGACTATAATGCACTGATAAAAGTATATAAAAAAGAAAAGAAAGCTATTGGGGCTGGCAAGAAACTTAAATTCGGGGAACTTTTACTATGGCCATTATTTCATATACAAGATGATTCTTAAGAGCCTTTCCAACACTAAAAATTATGAATTCTTAGAAATAATTATTAAATAAAATAACTTCATCGTTTTGGGGGATATCGTGAGTGCAAATGTTTTCTGGATTTCTTTTTCAGTTAATTTATGGTTGGCATATAGAAAAGCTTATGATTTTTTAAGATTGATTTTGTATCCAGACACTTTGCTGAATTTGTTGTTCAGTTTTATAAGCCTTTTGGTTGAGTTTGTTGGATCTTCTAAGTATAATATCATGTCATCTGCAAACAGAGATAGTTTCTTCTTTTCTTATTTGTACTCCTTAGATTTCCTTCCCTTGCCTTATTGCTCTGGCTAGCATCTCTACTACTATATTGAAAAGGAGTGGTGACAGTGAATATCCTTGTCTTGTTCCTGTTTTTAAGGGGAACTCTTGCAGTTTTTCCCCATTCAATATAATATTGGCTGTGGGCCTATTGTATGTTGCCTTTATGATGTTGAGGTATGCTCCTTCTATTCATATTCTCTGCAGTGTTTTTATCATGAATGGGTGTTGGATTTTGTCAAATGCTTTTTCAGCATCTATTGAAATGATCATGTGATTTTTGTCTTTAGTTCTGTTTATGTGGTGGATTACATGGATTGTTTTTCATATGTTGAACCAGCCTTGCATTCCTGGGAAGAACCTGACTTGGTCATTGTGTATGATTTTCTTGATGTGGTTCTGAATGCATGCTGCTAGTATTTTGTTTAGAATTTTTGTGTCTAAGTTCATCAACGATATAGGTCTGTAGTTTTCTTTTCTTGAGCTGTCTTTATTTGGTTTTGGTATTAATGTGATGTTGATTTCACAGAATGTATTTGGGAGAGTCCTGTTTCTTTCTATTTCACAGAATAGATTGAGGAGTATTGGGATTCGTTCTTCTATAAAGGTTTTATAGAATTTACCTGGGAAACCACCTGGACCTGGGCTTTTCTATGAAAAATGTTCAACATCATTAGCAATGAGAGAGATGCAAATCAAAACTACCCCAAGATTTCACCTAATCCCAACTAGAATGGCAATCATTAAAAACACAAACAATAACAAATGCTGGCAAGTATGTGGAGAAGTAGGAACTCTAATACAGTGTTGGTGGGATTGCAAATTAGTTCAACCACTTTGGAAAACAGTGTGGAGGATCCTCAGAAGACTGGGAATGAACTTACCCTATGACCCAGCAATACCACTTCTAGGTAACTACCCAAAGAATGGAAACCAAATTACCAGACTAATGCACGCATATCTATGTTTATAGCTGCACAATTCACAATTGTCAAAGTATGGAACCAGCTAAGATATCCATCAACAGACGAATATATTACAAAACTATGGGATATGTACACAATGGAATTTTATTCAGTCATCAAGAAGAACAAAATTACATCATTTGCAGGGAAATGGATGTAATTAGAGAACATTATGCTTAGTGAGATTAGTCAGTCACAAAAAGTGAAAGTCAGATGCTCTCCCTAATATGTGGAAGCTAGGGAGAATAGGGCATAGGAAGGACTCCAGACAAAGATGGAGAAAATCTCAGATGAGTAAGGAAGGTGACCTAATTGAGAGAGATGGGAAGGGAGAAGAGGGAAACACCCTATTGCTCAGGATGTACATACACAAACTTATCAAAGTCAACTACTATGCTGAGCAGGAGAAGGAGGAAGGGGGGAGGGAATAGGTGTGAGAATTGGGGGAGGGCTAAGTGACCAATGTGTGCAGGTATACTTCTATCACCATGAAACAAATCAAGATATATGATTACAAGGCACCAATAAAAAAATAAAAAATAAAAATTATAAAAATAAAATAAAGACGGGCGTGGTGGCGCATGCTTGTAATCCCAGTACTTTGGGAGGCGGAGACCGGAGGATCCAGGCTCTCAGCCAGCCTCAGCTCGCGCACGTGCGTGCGGGTGCGCGCACACACGCTCTCTCTCTCTCTCTCTCTCTCTCCCTGTCTCTCTCTCTCTCTCTACCTAGTGAGGCCCTCTGCAACTTCGTGAGACCCGGTCTCAAAATAAAGTATAAAAAATAGGGCCGGGGGCGTAGCACGGAGGTAGAACACCCCTGCGTTCAATCCCCGGTACCGCAAAAAAAATAAATAAATAAATAAAATAAAATAATTTTGTTTAGCTCACAGTCCTTTATTTGGATCTAGAGACTAAAAAGTAGGGTAGATAATATTTCTACCCTACTTTATAATGTTTCTTTGTAGAGAAACATTATGACAAAAAGTTTCCTGCCAAAAAAAGATGCTCACTTATCAAATTCTTCTTTCTAGAAAATATCAGAAAAAAGTTAGAGGGCACTTTAAAGGGATTTGTATTTCCCTTGATATTTCAAATATAAAAGAAAAATCAAATAAGTAATCTTACAAGATAATTCCTGAAGATCTCTGTAGCCCCCAAGAATTAGCATCAATATATGACATAATTTTGGGATAATCAGACAGGGCTTTGACAGTGCCTAACACCACATATTTATTTATGATCACTGAATCAAAAGCACGTTGGCTAAAGGCAATTGGCTAAACTAAAAAATGAACAAAATCCCTCAGAATAAAAAATACTTGGTGTTTGAAAAAATTTCAATATTTGAAGAAATAATAAAATAAATTTTATATTTTATTGTTTCTGTCACATAATGTCATAAGCTAAATATTAATAATACCTATAATGAAATATGAAATTATAGATTACAACATGCACTACATATTTTAAAGCTATATGGTGGTAACTTCCAGTTTAAATATTAAGCTAAGTGAGATCAGGCAGTTTAAGAAAGCCAGGGGTCATATTTTTTTTCTTATATGAAAAGGAACTTCAGATAAATGAGAAGAGAAATTAGTAGAATAGTAGAAGGAGATAGGGGGATGGAGGTTAGGAAGGGAAAAAGAAGAACTGATGAAGGAAACAGTTCAAATAATGCTATTTTCATGTAAAAAGGTAACACTACCAATTTCACATGTATGGGGAGGTGAAGGAGCAGGGTGTGATCCAGAGGGAAAAGCACCCAGTGCTGTGTGCACATATGTTTGTATCACTTTGAAACTCACTATGGTGTATAATTACAATGCACCAATAAAAGTATTTTAAAAGTCTATTGATTTTCCATATACCAACAAACAAGCTTATTTTTATTTATAGCAATACATAGGTGGAATTTGAAGATAATAAAATACCACTCACATTGGCACTCAAAGACATAAGTTTAACAAAACATGTGCAAGATGTATATAAGTAATGCTGTGAAATTCTGGTAAGTCAAAGAACTAAATAAATGAAGAGATGTTTCATGTTCATGGATATAAAGACTCAAAGTTGTCAAGATATCCAGTTCTTCCCCCACTTAATCTATAGATTTAAAGTAATATCAATCAAAATCCCAGAAAGTTATTTTGTGAATATTGACATACTTGTTCTTAAGTTTACATGGAAAGGCAAAAGACCCCAAATACTCAACAAAATAATGAGGGAGAATAGCAAAGTTCAAGGGTCAACCCTACCTGACTGCAAGACTCTATAGATAGAGCTAAATTAATCAAGGCAGTGTGGTATTTGTTTAAGAATAAACATATAGATCAATTGAATGGCATAATGAATCCATAAATATACTTACATAAATGCTACCAATTGATCTTTAACAAAGGAACAAAGGCAATATAATAGTCTTTTCAACAAATGGCTTTGGATATATTTATATATATACTTTTATATATATATACTTATATATATATAGAAAG
>PVJS01007734.1:34452-55248 GCA_004027185.1 Glis glis | reverse complement strand
TTTTCTGAGGAATCTCCACACTGATCTCCACAGTGGTTGAACTAGTTTGCAATCCCACCAACAGTGTAGAAGAGTCCCAATTTACCCACATCCTCGCCAACATTTGTTGTTGTTTGACTTCTTAATGCTTGCCATTCTAATTGGGGTCAGATGAAATCTTAGAGTAGTTTTGATTTGCATCTCCCTGATTGCTAATGATGTTGAACATTTTTTCATGTATCTATTAGCCATTTGTATCTCTTCTTTTGTGAAGTGTCTATTCATTTCAGTTGCCTACTTCTTGATGGGATTGTTTGTTTTCTTAGTGTAAAGTCTTTTAAGTTCTTCATATATCCTAAAAACCATTTTCACATAAACTTTTTTAAATCCCTATTATGTACAAAGTACTATGATATGTTTCTCAGTTATGGCATACAATTATTTTACCCACCAAAATGTAACATTAAAATTCCAAATAATTTGGCCCAATTGATTTCAAACATAATAATGTTGAAATTGAGTGTTTCCTGTATTTTCTATTATTTTTCCCATAGGGAAATCTATAAATATAAAGCAAATTATTAAAGAAATGAAAAGTGACCAGAGGTAGCACTTGCAATACATTGAATTGTCTTAAACTAGGTGTAGTGTCTATCTATCCTTTGCAGATGGGTGTCTTGATTAGTTCCTAACAAGTCTTTGCCTGTACAGATTGAGTATCCCTTTTCCAAAAATGCTTAGAAGCAGAACATTTTGGATATTGGTTATTATCAGATTTTGGAATATTTGAATATATATAATGAGATATGTTGGGGATGGGACTCTAGCCTAAACAAAATTCATTTATGTTTCACATACAACTTACACAGAGAGTGGAGGTACTTTAATACAATTGTTTTAAGAATTTTGTGCATGAAACAGTTTCATAGTGTAGAATTTTCCACTTGCAGCATCATGTCTGTACTCAAAAAGTTTAAGATTTTAGAGCAGTTTGGATTTTGAATTTTTAGAGATACTCAGTCCATAATATCTTTTATTGGACTGTTTACATCTCCTTACCTTATTTTTTAATGCTTTCAAGAGTAAGCCCACTAATCTATTACTGTGTAAACTCAGAAACACAAATTTATTTTCTTAAAAAATATTTCTTAGGGCCAGAGATGCAGCTCTGTGGTACATGTGCTAGGCAAGTGCTAGGCACTGAGTTCAATCCCCAGTACCATGAAAAACAAAAACAAAACAAAACAAAAAACTATTTCTTATTCCTATTACATACATAGCTTAGGAATGCATTACTAGCTATAATTAAATAATGAACATTATGGATAAAGACATAAAACATACTAAACATGGGTACAAAATTATATTTATAAACACAAACATGAAATATATCACCAAAAGCATGCGGAACAAAATTAAAAAGCAGATAATTTGAAATTATTCTAAATTTTAAAAATTGTGCTTCTTAAGAAGATGGTCCTCAAAACATGGTAAAACATTTGCAAATTATGTATCTAATTAGGAATACACATCTAGCCTCTAGAGCTCTTATAGGTCAATATTATAAAGACAAATAACAAAATTATAAAATGTTAACTGTCAGCTATAGGGGGTTTTATTTTTTGGCAATAAAACTCTCCTAAAATTGACTATGGTAATGGTTGAACATACCTGTGAATATACTAAGACATATTGAATTGTACAATTTAAATGTATGAATTCTATGTGAATAATTAATAGTTATTAAAATACAAAAATTTTTAAAAATGAAATATGGACATTTTACATATACTTTTGTAACTATTGGTAAAGAAAGGTGTTAGGATAATATTCAAAAAATTACAAATGTGATTATAGTAACACTCCCTGCTGAATATCCATTGGTATCATTCTGTTGTTCACTCTACAGGACAAAGACCATATATCTTACCATTACCACTTGCTGAACCTTCACTCTTCCATTGACCCAAATGCCAGATGGATTTTGGTACAGCTTCATGTAGCCACCAAGTCACCACACAATCCCTGTTCTTCAAGAGGAGTAACATCATTGCTAATGGTAGGAGAAAGTCCAGGCCTATCCCAATGGCCCTACAATGCCTCACAACCATTAAATTGGTAAAAAAAAAAAAATAGATATTTAATCCAGTTTGGGTTAGAGGCACACAGAAAAACCTTACTGGAGATTAATAGGAAAGAAAAAAAATTCATTTTTCCTTAGACAAAGACACTTGTAAACATCTGAATTTTGTTCCAGAAGCAGAATTATTTTAATAACACATAACACATAAAGGGATAAAGGGAAGTTAAGTCTAGAAAATCACAAAGCGTAAGAGGATTGATTTGACAGTGCCACAATCAGGATTTTTTTTTCAGTTATCTTAGGACATAAATTCTTTTAGTCCTTTACACCAGTGTGAGCTCAGTTTCCTTTTACATTCAGCTGAAAGCAAGACTTAAGTTCCAAGGTATTGTTGCTGTCCTCTGGCTATGCTCTATCATTAACCTCTAATTCTACTCTGCTTAATGGTACTGCTCTTAACAAATTCTTCTCTTTGCACTGCTCTGGGCCCTATCCATCTTCACTAGCTACAAAATTCCTTATTTCCCAGGTAATAAGTCATTCTCTCATTCTATGCATTCCATGGCGATCATTTTGATGAAATCTTTCCCTATATCACACACTGCATACAAAAGTGTATTTTCACAACTTTTCCCTTGGTGCATCCTCGAATATCCTTCCATCCCCCTCCCTGCCACTAGAGTGAGTGCAGCAACCAACACAAGAACAAATAGTCATTTTTACAAATCAATATTATGTTCCTAGAATAGCGTCTAGCAATTTGTAGGAGCTGAGAAAACATTTGCTGAATGAATGAATGGATGAATCAATGAATGAATCAATGAATCAATAAATGTAAGATGAACAGAAATGAAAATGAAGTTGTTACTTTAGGGTGCTATATCCAAAAAAAAGTAGTTTAAATTAATCAAGAGAGATAATGCTAATGACTTAACTGGTAAATATATTAAGGTTTATAAAATTTGTTAATGTTTGTGATAAATGAATATAAGGATATATTAGAGTTTTCCACACTACCCAGATAGAGGTCCATATGGCATTGTTCTGGGTTCCCATAATAATTTAAAAGAAAACTTTCACAATGCCCAGAGCATTTTATGCCCTATAAACAAAGGAGGAGAATGTCCTAAAATTTCTCAGAGCAGGGACCTACTTAGGTGGCACCAGCCTAGATTTCCAGGTAGGATAGTACATCTATCTACAAAAGGTAAAGTGATAGTATCTATATTATAAACCTGAAAAGGACATGGGGAAAGCTTTCCCGGGTAGCTGGTGCCACTGTGGTCATTGAAACCCTTGCTGATGATATCAGCATCCTATCATCCAGGGACCCTGGCATACAGGATGAGATTTTCTGCTGATTCACTGGTGCTGCTCCTATTGTGAGCCACGTCTCTCCTGGAATCTTCCCTAACCAGATCCAGGCAGTCTCCCGGGAGCTATGTCTTCTGGTAGTAACTGATGCAGTCCTGTCCACCAGCCTCTCATAGAGGTGTCTAATTTTAACCTGCCTGCCATTGCTGTGTTACACAGATATTGCTCTGCATTGCATGAGCATCCCCATTCCATGTAGCAAAAAGGGAGCTCACTCAGTGAGTCTCATGTGACATATTGGGCCCCAGAAGTCCCATACATGTATGGCACCATCTCCCAGGAACACCCATGGGAGGTCATGGCTGATCTCTATCTTCTTCTACAAAGATCCTTATGAGATTGGAAAGATAGAACTTAATCAGTGTTTTCAGTGAAGAAGATCTAAACCAGAAATGTTATTTAATTATGGACTAATAATATATTGTATGGAGTATCTAAACCAGAAATGTTATTTAATTATGGACTAATAATATATTGTATGGAGTATTTAACCTTTCACTGGTAAGTACTTCCCACTACTTAGTAAATTTTACAAATTCAAATGATTGCATATCAAATAAAAATAACATTTTCGACATATGAAAGTTATCAGCTTTTATTATGACAAAGCCATGCTCATTCTTATGCAGTATCTATGGTTGCATTCATAGGGGATTGAGAAGTTTGACAGAGACTGTCTACCCCACAAAGCCTAAAATATTTACTGTCTATCCCATTACAGTAAAGTATCCTCATCCCTACTTCAGAGAAATATAAATTATAAGCCACAATTTCCAAATAACTTTCATATTATTTGTGGGGGTACTGCATTTGGATGCTAACATTATTCAAAATGGCATCTTAGAAAAAGTAGAAATCTTATCTGGAGGCTTCTCTCATTCTTGGCGTGGCCCACATTCTCCCTTGAATGTGTATTCCCTACTTTTCTAAATAAATTTATGTCTATGTCTCAAAAAAACTTATCTGTAAATATATATCTTTGGAAAGAAGCATAGTTTTCATAGTATGCAGATAATAGGTTTTTAGTATAATTAATTTAGGCACTCCCTTGTTTAATGGTAGGGGAGAAAGGGAGAAATTTGAGTGGCAGAAATTACTGACACATCAGACTGTAAGACTGAGTAATGGACACTGAGTTTGTAGATCCATTTCTACCACAAGCCTTCTCCGAGAATCAAGACTGAACTTCAGGACTATAATTAAGCAGCACAAAGTTTTGTTTTGTTTTGTTTTGTTTTGTGGAAAAAGGTAGGGTACCAAAAGAATATGACACATGCTGATCATCTAACAATCCTATTTTGAACTACCTTGCAAATATGTGTTTTGGTGTATTTTTCCAGAGCTAAAAAGAGGATAGAAGTGATTGCAGAGATTTGTTAAATGGCAGGTAAGCTATTAACCTAAGAACTCATTAATAATGTTTCCATTCTGCCCATCTAAATAATGCCATCCTTCAGAGCTGATAGTAATACTTTTATTTTTCACACTTCAGATTGTTGGCTTTAGTTGAGTTTTAATGAAGATATTCCAAGTACTATAATATGGACTTATTATTACATTCCAGGGGATTATAAAGGGACTAGCAAGAGGCAGGAGTCTATTATGCCTGAAATACACTTCTGTTATTCAAGGCAGGTTCCAAATTTGTAAAAGTCAAGTTCAAGGAAGTCCATTTTCACCACCATTGATTTTCACTGAAGGCAGACTGTTTTCACCTCATTGATTTTGATGTTGATTGAGTCATGTTAATCTGGTTGATCAGTATTTGGGAGCTTGTTCATTTTTGATGGGTTAATTTGCTTAGGATCACTGACCAGTTGCCTTGATCCAGAGCTACTATTATTTAACACTATCTCAGGCCATATATTAAGAAGCTTAAAGAGCTATTTAACTGAATATAATTTAATTTCCTAAAGAATTTACCTAATTCCAAATAGTTTATTAATTTGGGGGGAACCAGGGGTTAAATAATGGGATGTTCTACTTCTGAGCTACACCCCCAGTCATTTTTGTTGGTTCTTGCTATGTTGCTGAGGCTATACTAGAACTGTGATTCTCTTGTCTCAGCCTCCCAAGTACTAGGATTTAGAATTACAAGCATGTACCACAGTGCCTGGTTAATTTATTAATTTTTAATCACAAATTTGAACATTTGAACAAATGAATGTTGTTGGGCTGTATAATATATATAATACATATAATATGTATAATATATAATTATTTATTTCTGGGAAAATAAATTTCACAAAAATATAATTTACAAAAACCACAAAACTGTGATTGATCATTAATGCCTCAAAAAGGAAAACAAATTTTAAGCCAGATAAGAGTCACAATATCCAAATAAGTTTTCAAATCTGAAATTCTGAAATCATGATTCTGTTACTATCTAGTTATCATCACCCATAAAGTTTCTCTACTCACTACATATCTAACACATCAAATAGATTCTGTGTAAACAGAACCTTGTAAATGTGAATATTAACATGCAGCACACAGGAGAGCATCTGGCTTATATCCGAGACAATAATTATCTTTTTGTGACACATTTATGAGTTTTCTTTTCATTAATTTTTATCTCGTAAGTTTTCATTGTTCTGGTAGTCCACATTTAGAACAAACACCTGCTTTTTATAATTCTTAGCTGAATCCTTCAAGATTTTATATTTAAAACATCTGAGGATTTTATATAAAATTCTTGATCCTTTGTCATTCCCACAGAAACTTTTAAAATCTTTCTTCCCTTTGTTTTCAGCTCTTTTATAAAAATATAACCTCTAAATGGTTTGGAATAAATGTTAAAGAATTTGCTTTTTTCTACATAATCAATCTCTTCCAATTAACTTTTGTCCCATAAAGTGCAAATGGTTTTGTTACCCTATGAAATATTTCTGAAATCTCTTTTTTAGTTCATGCTATTTTCAGTGAAACCTGGAGTGCTGCTGTTAATGCCAAAAGCAAGTGATTCATAATGAGAAACACACATTGGACATTATTTTGATTATTGGTCCAATTTACCATCTACATATATGTCAGAAGTAAAATACAAAATGTAAAACTAATTTGTGGTAAAACAGAAAGATATATTAGCCAATATACTCCCGAGAACTTACGTAGTCTCTAGTGTGATATTAGGTGTTCAGTGAGAAATTACAGCATTTCCAAACCACTCCGAATGTAAAAACAATTATTCACAAATTATGCTAAGTCTATGAAATAAGAATTTTGGTTATATTATTTCCTTAAAAGGTTTATGTGAATATCATATATATATATATATATATATATACTTCAATTCTTGCTAAATTCTAGGAAGAGTAACATTAATTTGATTCATTTACATAGGAAGATGCAAATTGAAAAAAATATAGTTAAAAGAAATATCACATAATTATATACAATCAATTGCCAGATAAGAATTTTAGTCTATTAATATCACTGAAGATGAGGTCAGTGGAATCAATGAAGAACAACGGCTTTTACTCTGAGTGGAATTGAGAAAATCACTGAAAGATTACAAACAGCCGTGTACCGTGACGTCACTCGCTCTTAAAATCACTACCATTTCAGTTAAGGAAAATGCACCATTTCAGAGGGTCTATTAAAAAATTTAGAGTCATCTTAGATTCTCTAAAGCTCTACATCCATTCTTCCAGGAAATCCTGTTCATTCCTCTAAAATGTCAAGGATCTAACCACTTACCACTTTTGCTACCATTTATATTCCAATCACTAAAGTCTCTTAACCTGGATCATATTAATAGTCACTCAACTAGTCTCCTTGTTTTTGGAAGATGCTTGGTTTTTGAATTTTATTTGACTGATACCCAGTCTCCTCTTGTTCTGTTTCAGCCAGATTAGCTAGCCTCCAGTCATCCTTAGACACATCAAATACATTTCTACTTCTAGAATTCATTCTCCCCACAGACTACACAGCTTATCATCTCCTTTCCTCCAAGTTTCTATTAAAATGTTACTATTAGAAAGGTCTTTACTAGCCATTCTGTAAATAAATAAATAAACAAAATCTATACATACACTTGTGTGTGTATATATATATATGTATATATAAAACTTAAATTATTTTCTAAAATATAAAATAAAAATAAGTGTTATGTACTGTATTAAGGGCTCTGTCTTCACTTTTAAACTTCATTTTAATTTTAGTTCCTCATTTGATTACTACTGTTATAACTCTAATAATTAAAATACAACATTAAAAGAATAATGCTAGATGGCAAAGTGTTTAAGTTTTTACTCCAGACATAAATATAATTAGAGAAGTATGGAAACACCAGCTGTCTATAAAGTGAAGACTTTAATCAAACTGATTGTATTCACTCACTAGAGTAACTTTAAGTAATGATCTTCTAGTCAGTGCACTGGCTTGATGGTCATGAGACCTAGATTCTATTTTTGCTCTTACCGCACTACCACAACCATGACATTAGCTATAATATTCTTTCTGTCTCAGAATATTTATTATTTCTGTCACAGAAAGAATGAGAGCATGATGTGTTCTCTGAAAACCTGAACATCAGCCTTTTTTAGAGAGAAGTCATAAACATCAGGTTTATCTTGGGCTCTTCTCATAACCTTAAATTCCAAAATTGTTAATAGGTATATTGTTACTCTTCTGCTAGAAAGTAAAAGGACTTTGGAATAGTTATAAAGAAAAGGAAGACATTGATGTAAGTATATTAAAAGTTCATAAAATATTTTTTAAAAAATATAGGCACCTAGTTTATAATATGATCTGACTTTATATGACCCTCCTTCAAAAGAAAACAATAACATTCAGAAGCAAATAAATACTACATTCTAGAAATCTTTTGAGCAGGAAAATAAGGAATCCTTTCCAGGAAATGTTTGTAATTCTAAAATAAATACAGTATAATGAATAAGATCTCCAAAATAAGGCATGGTATGTAATTTGAATAACAGATATATGGGCCCTTGTTCTGAATTTTGTTCAATCGTGTGGGTCAGAGAAGTTAAGATATAAAAGCATGTACTAAGCTCACCATCTTTTTGGCAAACAGTTAGCAATTGCTGTCACATTTCTAACATAACAAATCATAAAGTTAAGATTTAAGTGTACTGTTTAAAGAACTAAAAAAGAGAAACTAATTCATATTATTTCCAAAATCTTCTAAGAAGAGATAAACGTTTGAAATCAACTAACATAAGACAAAATACAAAGAAACATATATACATTCATAATATACATAAAGTATATATTTACATATAAACATATATATGTGTGTATATATACATACATAGAGACATAATACAGATATACATTTATATCTATCTATAGAAAGAGAGAAGCCACCTCTATGTTATGGCAAAGGTTTCATAACATTATGCATTGTTCATCTCTCATTCCCACTGAAATGAAACATCTGAAAGTGTTATGTTTCAAATTAACAAATGCACCTTTAATTTGGAAAATCATAGATACACTAGTGAGAAAATTATATTACTCCAAATTGATACAGCATCTTAAACATTTTTACTGAAGGCCCTCTTCTGAACTGCTGTTTCATTTTGTGTATTTTCAAGTGAGAGTTTAGTGTTCCAGATAGAAACATAAAACCTAGCGTAAATAGACACCAGTAGCATTTTGTTTGTTTTACTATAAAACTCAATACAACTGGAGCTTACAGTTATCATCACAACCTGTCAGCTTTCAAAACATTTTATACTTTCATGATTTTAGGGAAGCAATAGCTTCAATGTTGAAGGGTTTAGTAAACATTTTTATATTCACACACACACACACACACACACACACACACACACACACACAGGCAAACATGCATACATGTGATGTTTAATCTGGATGGTCAACTTGATTGGACTGAGAGATGCCTAGGATTAAAAGACTTCTGGGAATGTTGATGAGATGATTTGCAGATGGAACAGAAATTGAGGGGAAGTCCCATGCTGAATGTGGAGCAGCACTATCCAACAGGATGGGGGCCCAGGATTAAATAAAGAGTGGAATGAGGAGGAAGTGGCATAAATGTAGCCCAGTTCTTCCTCAATGGGTAAATGGATTTCTGCTGCTCTCACCCGAGACTATCAGAATACAGCTTCTACATTCCTCTGATATACAGAACTCTCACCAAGGGTTCTCTAGGGAGTTTCCCGGCCTTTCCATCTTGGACTGGATCCCTTGTGTTCTGCGGCTCCAGCTTCTTGTACTGAGCAGCTACTGGTTCATGCAACATGCAGGTGGCCATTTTGGGACTACACACTTTCTAAGTATATAAGCCAATTTGATAAATCCCTTTGTATAATATGCATGTACTGTAGGTTCTGTTCTTCTAGATAACCTATACTGATGAATATATATATATATATATATATATATATATATATACATGTAGAAATATAAATATTTATAAAATATAAATAAATCATATTTTTGAAATTAAAAATATAATTTTGAATGTTCTTCATGATTCTATTATAATTTGAAAAATAAATTTGGCTTTGAGATTTTCACTGAGCTATTAATCATATATTTTAATATAAAAGATACTAAAATCCAGTATGAGATTTATCTATTCAAATTATCTATAAAGTGAAGAGAATCAATAGAATTAGTTGTATAACTAGAAATTAGTGGCTTAAGTGAAGACTAATTATTTTGAACTGAAAAAAATCTAAGCTTCTATCAATTTGTATTACAAGCTCTTTAACTGGTTGACAGTCTTACAAAACTCTGACTATACCCAATTGGAATGCATGTATGGAGGAATTCTTGACTCAAGAAAACTTGATACAGTTCCTGTCTCCTCAGGAAGTAGGAGTAAGCAAATGCAGTATTAAATTAATATTTGTTCATCAATATAGAATGTAAGGTTTTCAGCCAAGCGTGGTGGCACACCTTTGTAATCCCAGTACTTGGGCAGCTGAGAAAGGAGGATCACAGGTTCTCAGCCAGCCTCAGCTACTTAGTGAGACCCTGTTTCAAAAATAAAGAATAAAAAATAGGGCTGGGGGTGTAGCTCGGAGATAGAATGCCCCTAGGTTCAATCTCCACTTTCACAAAAAGAAAAAAGATTGTAAGGTTTACAATGTGGGATTTCATTGAAATTAACATTTATTGAAAACTGTATTTTCTTAGATAATTTGCATAAAATATGAAGGGAATTTTAGAGACTTCCAGTAAGGAAGTTATAATGGTTTGGAAATACAGAGTTCCCCTACACCTCATGAAAGTGGAGTGGCATGTTGGATGCCAGGCTAGGTTGTAATCTCAGCAGTGGATAAATACTTTGTAATGGATTTATCTTGGTGTTGGCTACAGCAAGTAGGGTGTGGCTGGTGAAGGTGGGGCTTTGGGGCTAAGGCCTTGGGGATTACGTATGGTTCCTCCTCCCCTCACTTTCTCTCTTCTTTCCAGCCTCCATGATGTGAGAAGCAAAGCCTCTCTCTCTCCCTCCCTCTCTGTCTCTGTCTCCCACCCTCTTTCTGCTTCCTACTACCATGCCCTCAGATCCATGGTTCCCAGCCTCACATGGACTGAATACATAACCACGAGCAAATAAATCTTCCTTCCTTTAAGTTACATGGTCAAGTCTTTGGATTATAGCTATGAAAAATGCTGACTAAGACAGAAATTTGTACCAGGAGTGGGGTCACAGCTATTTCTAATTCTGACCATGTGGATTGTGAGTCTTTAGAACTGATTTGTGAGAGGAAATTGTAAGAGCCAGAATGTGGCTAGAAAGGTGAATTATAGAGACTATGTTCAGGGGATTTTGAAGGGCAAAGAGGACCTCATAGGAAAATGGAGTAGAGGTCATATGTTACACTTTGGCAAAGAACATATTGGCATTTTGCCCATGTCCTGAAACTTTGTGTGAGGCCAAATTTAAAGTTCATGGACTGATTAATAAACTGGTGGAGGAAATCTCAAAAAAGAAAAATATCCAAAGTGCATTACAGATATTGATGTCCTCATTCAGCAAATTATACACTAAATGTAGACAGCAGAAAGTGAAGTAGAGAGACTTTATAGATTTGCAGTTTGGCCAGAAAGGCATGTGTAAAGCTGGGGCCCAGAGAGATGGTGCTGCGAAAGAAAGTAAGATGGCTGAGTGAGGTTGAATGCTTTGCATAGGGACAAAGAAAGGACTGGCCTTGCTGGAGGCAGGCTCAGCTCTGCCCATCATGGGGTCTGGCTCTGCCATGGTCATGATGGAGGTGGCAGATACAGTTGAGGCCACTGGCTGGACACGGTCCCAGCTGTGGCCTGGATGGAGTGGGCCTAGTGACTGTGATTGAAAAGTCCTCAGCAGCCATGCTTAAAGAGGGTGTGAATACCTTTTCTGTTGGCAGTCCATCTCAGCACTCACATAATTCTGGTTTTGCTGGAAAAAAAGGGTCATGGAAGCTTCTCCCCAGATTTCAAAGGAAGGCCCCGGAAGCCAGAAACATATGGTAAGGTCTGAATCTCTGCAAGCAGGCCTAAATGGGACAATTTGTGAAGCTGTGAGGGTGAAGCCAAGGTTGCAAGAAAAAACTCTGAGATTTAGAAATGCCAGGAATGTGGAATGACCACGAGGAAAGGCTGCAAACTGCAAGTCATGGAGCCAGGCAGGAAAAGCCAGTAAGCTGTCCATTGCAATCAGTCAGGCTACAGGGTCGCGGCTGCCAAGGCCCTTTGGAGGACTCATCTCACTGCATGTGCCCCTGGAGGCCAGAAGTGGAGCTACAGAATCACATGTTTGCCCTGTCAGATGTTGATATTGTTTTGGTCCCATTCCTTCTTTCTACGGCCTATTCCTCCCCTTTGGAATGCAAATGTTAACTCTTTGCCATGGTACATTGGATGCATGTAATCTCCTTTTTCTTTTTCTTTTCATTTTATTTTACAGGGGTTCAGAGTAAAAAGTTCACTGTGAGTGTCAGAGGAGACTGTATTTGGGGACTTGTGAGTGATGCTGGAAGTATTAGGGCTTTGGGGACTCATGGAGATGTACTAAATGAATTTTTCATTTTAAGGTGACTATGAGGACTAGGGGGCCAGGGGCAAAGTGTAGTGGTTTGGAAACAGAATGCCCCCCAGCCCTCATGAAAACTGGGGTGGCTATGTTGGAAGCCAGGCTTGATTGTAATCTCAGCAGTGGATAAATATATTGTAATGGATTTATGTGGGTGGTAGTTCCAGCCAGTAGGGTGTGGCTGGAGAAGGTGGATCCCTGGGGCTGCAACCTTGGGGATTATATATGGTTTCTCCACTTCTCACTTGCTTTCTTGCTTCTAGTCTCCATGAGGTGAGGAGCAAAGCCTCACTCTCTCCTTCTCTCTGCTTCCCACCACTATGCCCTAAGATCCTTGGTCCCCCACCTCACATGACTGAACCCGAAATTGTGAACGAGTCAATTTTTCTTCCTCTAAGTTATGTGGTCAGGTCTTTCGATTATAGCAGTGAAAATGCTGACTATAAAATTAGACCTTATGGTTCCCATTTAAACATGATAAGACTCAGAAAGCAATATGCCCAAGATCAGTGAACATGTGAATGGAGACCATGTATCTGAAATATATGCAGATATTTTGAAGCCCATAGATCTTCTTTATAAAAAGTGGGAATCATTGCAGTGGGGCACCTTGGAATTTTCATGGAGTCAGATTATAGAAAGAAAAACTTCTGGAAGGGGATAATTTCTAATTAATAATGTAACTACAAAAGCAGGAAAAGAAACACTACTTCCTCTTTTCTCTGGTATTTCCTAAAGGGGTCATCACTGCTGCAGGTGTGCATATAGTTTGCTAAAGAAATCCAGAGTATCCCTGGATACACACAGAATACATTTTGAGCATTCAATCAGGTAACCAGCAATCCTGAATGAATTGCTTCTTATTCAGAGTTCCTCTTACTCAGTGCATGTTTTTTATTGTCTTTCTTTTACTTATGAGATATTTCTGTTGTTAAATACACACAAAAATGCATACAAAGCCATAAAAGACTTTAGAAGAACTATAGGCGCTTCAGGTTTCCTCCTGATCTTGCATTGACCTCTCATTGTATTTCCAACATCTGAAGCTGGGCGTGGTGGTGCCGCTTGTAATCCCAGTACTTTAGGAGGCGGAGACCAGAGGATCCTGGTTTTCGGCCAGCCTCAGCTCTCTCTCTCTCTCTCACTCTCTCCCTGTCTCTCTCTCTCTCTACTTAGTGAGGCCCTCTGCAACTTCGTGAGACCCGGTTTCAAAATAAAGTATAAAAAAAATAGGGCTGGGGCGTAGCATGGAGATAGAACGCCCCTGAGTTCAATCCCCGGTATCGCAAAAAAAAAAAAAAATTACCAACATCTGGCTTAAGTGGAAAAAAGAAGTTGAATTAATAGGTTATTGGGGGGGCAGAGAAAAGGGGTGTGTGATTAGTAGGTTTTTATTTCTACCTAAAAATTGAGTTCACTCCTTCTTTTGTGTGTGGAACCGGGGATTAAACCCAGGGGCATTCTACCTCCGTGCTACACCCCCAGCCCTATTTTTTATACTTTATTATTTTTTTATTGTGTGTGGTACCGGGGATTGAACCCAGGGGCGTTCTACCTCCGCGCTACGCCCCTGGCCCTATTTTATATACTTTATTTTGAAACCGGGTCTCACGAAGTTGCGGAGGGTCTCACTAGGTAGAGAGAGAGAGAGAGAGAGAGAGAGAGAGAGAGAGGAGAGAGAGAGCGAGAGAGCTGAGGCTGGCCGCGAACCCGGATCCTCCAGTTTCCGCCTCCCAAAGTACTGGGATTACAAGCGTGCGCCACCACGCCCGGCTTAAGTTCACTCCTTTCTGGAGGTTTTTGTAAAGTTCAAATAAATAGTAATCATATGCAATGTAATGTAGAGTACTTGTATTTTTTTCATTTATAATTAAGCTCAAAACACCTGGAAGTGGGCAAACATTTGGTGCTTAACTGCTCCTGTTTCAAAGAGATTTGCACAGCCCACTGCAGAGATCAGGACAAGACAGCTGTTTCTCTTTTCTTCTTCTCTTCTTCTCTTCTCTTCTCTTTCTTTTTTCTTTTCTTTTCTTTTCTTTTCTTTTTTTTTTTTTTTTGCAGTACTGGGGATTGAACCCAGGTGCGTTCTACCTCCGCGCTACGCCCCTGTCCCTATTTTTTTATACTTTATTTTGAAACCAGGTCTCATGAAGTTGCGGAGGGCCTCACTAAGGAGAGAGAGAGAGAGAGAGAGAGAGAGAGAGAGCTGAGGCTGGCCGCGAACCCGGATCCTCTGGTCCCTGCCTCCCAAAGTAATGGGATTACAAGTGTGCGCCACCACGCCCGGCTTCTGTTTCTTTTTTCCCAACTAGCAACTATTGCATGGATGACAGAAACAGAAGGGAGGCCACTCTGACAGAGCTTAGTAGAGCTGCTAATTCTACTCAAGTAAATCACATCTATGCCTTATTTTGTCCCTGTCATTAATTCAATCTAGATGACTTGCTTACCTTTGAAGGGAAACCATATTCAATCTCTGGAGTAAATATAAGAATAAATGTTACCTAGTCCTCCAAATGAGTATCTATACCCTTGCAGCTATGTTATAAATATCTCTTCTATTTAAAACAACCTAATCTAGAACTCATATAACTATATATCCTCCATCATAGACTCTGAAACACAGAAATGGTTCTGAAGAGTCAGTTGACTCCATTGTTGTTCTCATTTCACATGAGAAAGTGTAGAATTTTCTCCTTACCTTAGCCTCATGCTACAATTGAGGTTGCTTTTTCCTGAGTGTGATGCTGTACTCTAATGATAGACACATGCATTTATTAAATATGAAAACTGGTGCAACAAGAATAATTTCCTGTTTTGCATAAGTAAGCAAGATTATTATTATCAGAAGCTGAATGTAGTGAAAGAACCAAAAATGATCAGGATGTTCAAAAGAGCCTAAATAGAAAATATTTTTGTCTCCTTTTGTTGTTGTTGTTGTTATTTTTGGTATTTTTTCCCTTAAATTCACTAAAAATTATCTAAGAACACAAAAGTAGTTGTTTTCTTCACCAAAAATTAAGTGTATATGACACTATACATTCCTGAAATGAAGTATCTGGATTGTTAAGAACAATATCCAGCATCAGTAGACTTCTTTCAATCTTAAATCAGAATTCTCAATTTATTTTACACCCCCAGTTTACTAGTTAGATACTCTCATTTCCATTGATATATTGAATTCGTCTTGAGAATTCATGGGGCTTTACTGGCTCTGTCTTACAAAACACTTAGATAATCTATTCTAGCAATTAATTGGCTGCATAGATGTGTCTGCATGTGTGTGTGTGTGTGTGTGTGTGTGTGTGTATGTGTTTCTGAGAGCAACAGAGAAAGTGTGAATAAAACTGGCATTTAAAAATTATTTGAATTTTAAAAATATCAAGTTAAATCTTGAAGAATTCAGGAACATGAACATTAGAAGAGTAATTCAATTTATTATTGATAATTTTTCATTGGCTTGTTTTATTTCATTTGCTGTTATGGATGGGTTAAATAAAAAAATGAAGGCTTCATATTTCCACCAACACTTTTCTACCAATGTAATGTTATGTTAGTTTTTTTTTTTTCTTACAAAAAGACCCAGGCCTGCTGTGTTACAATAGCATCACATGTTGACCAATTCCTTCTCATGAACAAACCCAGGCTGTGCAGCCTTTGGAATATGAGCAAAGTTCTAGGTCAATGATCTCCTATTGCTTTGTTCTGATCTTGCTAGTACTGATTTCATTTCTAACTGGGCAAGTGTCATTCAATAACAACAACAAAGTCCTAGCCTAGAGGATTTAACACAGATGAACCCAGTTATATATCTTTTTAGCAGAGCAATCAAACTCTTGACCTTTTGTTAGAGTCTGATTTTCACATAAGTTTAAAGTAGTTTGCATATGCACTAGTGATTCTCATTTATGTTAAGAATGCATAATTTAAAGTCATGGTAATGTAATTGTGCTTCAAATACATAATATGATCTTAGTTTTGAATATACACTACCAATGGCAAGAAAGTGAAAATGAAATGGAAAACTCCTCTACATAAGGTATTAAAAATGAATCTGGAAGACCATACTGAGAATAACATATGCACCAAAGAAAAATTGCATAGATATGTTAAAGTAAAGTGAGAATTGTGCCTCCTGGTCATTATGTCAAGCAGATTATAAGGAATGAATATTTATTTTGACTGCATTTAAATGAATTGGATATTTTAAAAATTTGTCCCATGTTCTTTTTTCTTATATTTCTATGAGAATCTAAGAAAGTAACAAGTACCATATATATCCAGATTGGTAAGGAGATTTTATTTTTTTTCTGTATTCTAGAAAGTGAATTTGAGAAACAGAAATACCTAGCAATGAAGAAAACTTGTGTGCCCAATTTTCAGTAATTATTTCCTATCAAAATAATTGATAGCATCTTTATTAATTTTATATGAAAAAAATCAAACAAAAACTTTAGTTTCATCAAGAATAAATAGGAGAAAGTTGTAAATAAGATGCTTGCTTTCATAAATTGCAAAGGATATAGATGATGGAAATAGAAAGGTATTTAATATAGAACTACATATTAATAATGTTAGTTGAAATTATTCTTTGTAAAAACCACTAGGTGAAGATATAATTTCAAAAGCATCTATACAATAAGTAACTAAAAACATCCATTTATTTAAAGTGTAGGTTGAAGTTGAAACAGTTACTCCTATTGCAATAAAGATAAGAATTTGGGAAAAAGGAGAGTTTACAAATAGTAATTATGGAGTAGTCATAAATATCTAGAACACTTGTGATTTTTCTACTCTTTTTCTTGCAATAATATAAATATTAATAACAACTGGCATTTGCACAGGACTTTATTATCTACTGAATGCATCATATTTGGAATCAGACCTGATTATACAAAACAATTTCAGATGTATCATTATTTATTTATTTATTCATTTATTTATTGTGGTACTGGGGATTGAGCCCAGGGGCTTTTTACTTCCAAGGTACACTCCTAGCTCTATTTTTGTTTTGAAACATGGTCTCCTTAGGTCTCACTACTTGCTGAGCCTGTCCTTGAATCTGTCATCCTCTTGTCTCTTCCTTCTAAGTACTGGGATTACAAAAGTGCGCCACTACACCCAGCTCAAGCAAGGAAAAGAGCTGGGCAGGTGCCTCACGCTTGTAATCCCAGTACTTGGGAGGCTGAGACAGAAAGATCACAGGATTTTGTCCAGTCTCAGCAACTTAGTGAGACCCTCCGCAACTTAGCGAGACTCTGTTTCAAAATAAAAAAAATAAATATGGCTGGAGGTGTAGCGCTGAGGTAGAATGCCCCTGAGTTCAATTCCCAGTACCACACACACACACACACAAACCTGAGGTAGAGGAAGCTGCAAAACAGTAGGTAATGAATAGCAGGGTGTTCCAACACCATGCCACTTGCTATCTGTAGGATGTTAATTTATATCCTGCATTGAATCTTGCCTTTTGCCAATAGACAATACATGATTTGAGATAAGCAATAACAATTATTATTCAAACCTTAAAAGATTTTCAGATGATAATGCTTAGTAAAGTGAAAAGATAGTGACAGCAATTATGTGCAATATATATTGCCTACCTTATGTATTTTTAAATCATAAAACCTAGTAAACATTTTTATATATTTTAGTGATAACTAAAAGCTAAAATAGGGTAGGTTGCTACTAAATTTGGAAGATAAGCGAGTGATGAATTAAATTATCATATCTCTTCAGAATAGATATGCACTTTATTGGGGGTTATTATAGCAACAGTTGTAAAATTGGGGCAAACATCCTCCAACATTAAGTGTCTCTTTTTAATAACTATACTGCTTATGTACTGACAACTACTAGTAACTTTTTTCATTAAAATTTGAAAGAGAAAGTGGAACACAGTCTTATATATTTTATTCAGAACGGGTTTGGAAGTTTTCAAAGATTAAGAAAAGTGCCAGGAATCCACTTTGGCAATCAATTCCCATGGCAAGATGACTAGTCAAGAAGAATAGAAGAGCTGGACTACATCAAGATTGAATTTGCAGTTGATAATGCGCTTGCAGCTCTGTCCTATTTTAGAAAACTTTCTTGGCTGAAAAGCAAATTTGGAAATCTGCTCAGGGTTAGGGGATTTAAATCTGTGATAGTTGACTTCTCATTTTCTTGATGGTGTCCTTTGAAATGTTGTTTTTAATTTTGATAAAGTATGACATCTATTTTTGCTTTGCTTGTGCATTTAGAATCATCTCTAAAAAATGCCAAATTCAAGGCCACAAAGATTTATTCTTCTTTTCTTCTAAGAATTTTATAACACTTACATTTAGATATATATTTGCATATGTGGTGCTGGAAGTCAAACCCACGGCCTCATGCATGCTAAGCATGTTTTCTACCATTCAGCTATATACCCAGCTTTCATGATTTATGTTCAATCAATTTTTATATGTGGTAAAATAGAAGCCCAGCTTCATTTTTCTCATGTGGATATCCAGTTTTCTTGGAACCATCTTGTTAAAAATACTATCCTATTCCCATTGAATTTTCTTGGCACCCTTGTTGAAAATCAATTGACCACAAATGCAAGGGTTAATTTGTGAACTCTCCATTCTACTCCATTAATTCAAATAATTGTCTTTATTCCAATACTTCACTGTCTTTATTACTCTAACTTTTAGTACATTTTACAGTTTTAGGAAGTTTATTCTTTCAGTGTTACTTTGACTATTTTGGTCCTCTTACATTTCCATATGATTTTTAGGATTAGCTTATCTATAATGCAAAAAAGAAATTATCTAGCATTTTAATAGTGACTAGATTGAATAAATAAATCATTTTTGAGAATACTACCCTATTACCAATACTAAATTTTGTAATTCATGAATATGAGATATCATTTCATTTATTTTAGTCTTACTTAACTACTTTCAACAATATTTTCTAGTTTTTAGTGTTCAAGTCTTGCATTTTTTAAAAAACTCATTATTAAATATTTTATTCTTTTATAAAAGTTCCTTCATTTTTTATATTGTTCCTTGTTTGTGAATAGATGTACAAATGATTTTTGTGCATTTATCTTTTCCCATTAATATTTATATTTTTCTTTCTGATTTATTTTGTTTTCTGCTTTATTGAGTTATGACTAACAAATTAAAATTGTCTAAGTATAAAATGTAAGGCTTGGATATAAGTACATATTATGAAATAATCAGCACAACAAAGCTAACTAGTTATCCATCATTTCATGTCTGTGGTGAAAACACTTAAGATCTATGCTCAGAAAATTTCTTGTATACAATCTATTTGAAGGCATTATGCTAAGTCAAGTAGGCCAGGCACAGAAAGACAAACTGCATAATCTCATGTATATGTGAAGACTTAAAAAAAGTCTAACTCTTAGCACTCATAGTAACAAAGAATAGAATGGTGATTACCAGGAACTAGGGTTGGAAGGGCTGAGAGGAGATGTTTTTGATCAAAAGGTAGAAACATTCAGTCATAAGATGAGTAAGTATTGAAGACCTAATGCAGAGAATGGTGAATATAGTTTAAAATGGTACATCTTGGTCTTGTATTTTGCAAACTTGTTTAGCTCACTTACCAGTTGAAAGAGTTTCTTGGTACATTCCTTAGAATTTTATCTATATAAAATTATGTTCCCTGTGAATAGATAGTTTTATTTCTTCCTTTATAATCTAGATTTCTTCTTTTTTAAAAAACTTATTGGTACATTGTAGTCTCATATCATTATGTAGCCAAGTTTTGTGTGCATGTATGTTCTTTTTTATTTTCATTATGCCTGTGTTGACTTTTTTTCCTGCTGGATTTATTTTTTCTTTGTCTCTAGTGACAATTTTTGTTTTAATGTCTTCTTTATATGATATTAGTATTATAAGTCCATTTCTATTTAGGTTGTCATCTGAATGATATATATTTTTCCTTCAAACTCTTTCTGTCTTTAAAATATGTTCACTGTTGCGGGCGTGGCGCACGCTTGTAATCCCAGTACTTTGGGAGGCTGAGACCGGAGGATCCGGGTTCGCGGCCAGCCTCAGCTCTCTCGCTCTCTCTCTCCCTGTCTCTCTCTCTCTCTCCTTAGTGAGGCCCTCCGCAACTTCGTGAGAACCGGTTTCAAAATAAAGTATGAAAAATTGGGCTGGGGATGTAGCGCGGAGGTAGAACGCCCCTGCGTTCAATCCCCGGTACCACGAAAAAAAAAAAAAGTATGTCCACTGTAGACACCATATAGTAAAATCATGATTTTCATCTGTTTTTTCAATCTCTGCAATTTATTGTAGTGTTCAGATTGTGTGTGTGTGTGTGTGTGTGTGTGTGTGTGTGT
>PVJS01007734.1:0-34352 GCA_004027185.1 Glis glis | reverse complement strand
TTTTTTTCTAGCATTTTTAAGCAGCTTTGGTATATTTTCTTCCTCTTTTCCTTCATTACTGCCTTCCTAGCCAGGTGTGGTGGTACGATCCATTATAATTCCAGTACTTGGGAGGCTGAGACAGGAGGATTGCAGCTTTGAGGCCAGCCTCAGCAATTTAGTGATACACTCAGCAACTTAGTGAGAGCCTGTTTCAAAATTAAAAAAAATAAAAAATAAAAAGGTCTAGGAGTGTAGCTTAGAGGTAGACTGCCCCTGGGTTTTTGTTTCTTGTTATTTCTCTTAAGGATTTTAATTAACATCTTAACTTAAACATCCATTTCTGCTTAATATCAATGTATTTAATTGTTTATTTAACTACTTGCTTATTTATTTATTTTTGTGGTACTGGGCATGTGGGGATTGAACCCAGGGGCATTCTACTTCCGAGCTAAACCCCTAGCTCTTTTAAATTTTTGTTTTGAAACAGGGTCTTACTAGTTTACTGAGAGTCTCACTACATTGCTGAGGTTGTCCTCAACCTGTGGTCCTCCTATCTCAGCCTCCTAACTACTGGGATTCCAGGTGTGCACCACCACTCCTGGTTTCAATTTCTTTTCAACAATATATGAAAACTTTTCTCCACTATCACTGCTTTCCTTCCCACCGTCTTTTGTGTTATTATGCTTATATAAATTATACCTTTATACATTATAAGTGCATCTATTTAGTTTTCTAATTATCTTATGCAGTTCCCTTTAAATTACATAGAAGACCTATAATCAAATATATATTTGCTGTGGTTTTGCATTTACCTATGTAATTTCCTTAACATTCTCTTTATTTCTTTATGTGCATTTGAGTTATTGTCTAAAATTTTTATTTCAGCCTCAGAGACATCTTTTAGTATGCTCATAGAGCAGGTCTGCTAGATAGAATTTCTTTCAGTTTTTGTTAATCTAGGAATGTATTTGTTTCTGGTGGGGTTTTTTTTCTCCTGGTACTGGGGATTGAACCCAGGGGCATTGTACCTCCTAGGTACACCCCCAGCCCTATTTTTTTATTCTTTTATTTTTAAACAGGGTCTCACTAAGTTGCAGAGGGCCTCATTAAGTAGCTGAGGCTAGCCACAAACCTGCAATCCTCCTGTTTCAGCCTCCCAAGTACTGGGATTACAAGCGTGCACCACCACGCCCGGGGTTTCTGGTGATTTTTGAAAGATAGATTTTTTTTTGATAATAGGAATCCTGGTGGAAAGTTTTTCATTCATAACTTTAAATATGTCATCCACTTCTCTCTGGCATCCATGAATAAAAAATATTACTTTACTTAGCTAATGTTTGTTCTTTCTTCTGCTAGTACAAACTTGCTGGTCAATTCCTACTTTTAATTTTTTTGTCTCATTCATTGTAATTTTAAACTCCAAAACTATTATGTGAATTTCTTTTTAAAATAATTTTAGTTGCTTTACTTATATTTTCTATGAGTTGTCAATCACACAACTTCCTTTTATTATTTAAAGATATTTTCTTTAGTGTTTTGAACATACTTTCAACAGCTGATTTAAAATCTTTGTCTAACATAAGTCCAATGTCTGTATTAATTCAGGAATATTTACTACTAACTGCTTTCACTCCTGTGTATGAATTATTCTTTTTTTTTTTTTTGGCGGTACCAGGGATGGAACCCAGGGGCGTTCCACCTCCGCGCTACACCCCTGGCCCTATTTTTTATACTTTATTTTGAAACCAGGTCTCACGAAGTTGCGGAGGACCTCACTAAGGAGAGAGAGAGAGAGAGACAGGGAGAGATAGAGAGAAAGCTGAGGCTGGCCGCGAACCCGGATCCTCCGATCTCCGCCTCCCAAAGTACTGGGATTACAAGCGTGCGCCACCACGCCCGGCCTGAATTATTCTTTACTTTTCTTGTTTGCTTGTTTTTGGTGTGTGTGTCATATATTTATTTTTTTGCCCAATACTGATTATATTAAATAACATAATACAATCATTCTGGAAATCTGATCTTTCTTTCCTAGGTTCGCAGTCATTCCATTTTTTTTAGTGACTTTTGTGGAATAATTCTGGAAAGCCCATATTCTTTCTCGTATGCAGCCACTAAAGTCTTGGCTTGGTTGTTTAGTGATTGGCTAGTGATTAGACATGAGTTTTTTTAAATGCCTTGAGTGAATAGGTCTCTCAGCCTTTCTTTGCCCAGACACTCTATGCATGTGTGTTAGAGAATAGCTCCGAGATCTGGCAGTTACAGTTCCACATGAGCCTTCACTTCCTACTTGGGCGGGGCTCAAGGTTAGACAGAGTGGATATGTGAGGGTGTCCTCTGGCTTTCCCGGCCATGCACACAGCCCTGAATGCAGGTGTGGCTTCTATAGTCCCAGGAATATGTCAGAACTTTCCATTAGAGCTGTCCACTATGGACATTGTCTATATTCATTTGTTTCTTTTAAGCTTTTTTAAATTTCTTTGTTCAAACACTTGTTTTCTCCAACTGGCACATCTACCTCAAGCATCTGCTAATTTACATAATTTTCTTGATCTTTTTTTAATAATCATTTTCTTGAGAGTGCTGTTTTCATATCGCAACCTCTAAATTATGTTAAATAAAACTCCAAGGACATGCTAGACAGGTGAAATAGTGAACATTTTCTAAGCTTTACCCATTTGGGGAAGTTCCAGTTACACTCTACGGCTCGCTTCTACCTTCCCCCCAGGTGAGGCTAAGCTAGTGGTTGTCATAG
This sequence comes from Glis glis, assembly GCA_004027185.1. NCBI lineage: Eukaryota > Metazoa > Chordata > Mammalia > Rodentia > Gliridae > Glis > Glis glis. The sequence goes on along the minus strand of PVJS01007734.1, from coordinate 31,618 downwards.
CTTTGTGAAAATGCTGGTTTTCAGGGATATTGCTGATAAGAGGGTAATAAGATCAGGGTAAATTAAAATAAAATAAAACAAAACCAAGAATCTCACTGTTCTTTTCTAGTTTCAGCTGTATTTCTGGCATGAACACTCCAGAGACACTTATAAGCCTTTAGTTAATTTTCAGAATTGAAAAAAAGTTGATTTTGACATATTTATCAGCAATCTTGTTACTATAATGAAGTAGCAAATTTTTGGAGATTCTTTTTCTAGTACTCTAAAAGTGCTTCCCTTATTAATATTTTAGTTAATATTTTCATTTTTATTTTATTAAGCAAATTATGTCATATGCAAAGACAGAAAAATTGGCTGCCCTTTTAAATTGATACATAGGGATGAAATATAAAGATGAAGAAACACACATACATGACTAAAAATGAGTAGCAAACTCAAAGGACTTAGTATTGATATTTTGCCATACAAAAAGTTAATTCTTTTTTTAAATACTTTTGTTAGTGCACTATAGTCTCGCATCATAATGTAGTTTACAGTGATAGTAACATACACGAGTACAGCACTTGGTGAGCTTTCCCCCCTGTCCCCTCCCCACTCCCTCGCTTCCCCATACATGATATTGAGATTGGCATTGATATTCTCACATATGTACATAATGTCACCGAAAGTATTTCCTTTATTAATTCTCCCTCCCCCCGCCTGTGAAGGACTGGTGCCACATTTGCTGCTTGCTGAAATCCCTTGTATCAACGACTCTGGGTCCAAAATTATTATTTTTAATAACGGGGTCAGCCGAGGAGGAGCCAGGCAATTCTCCTGACCTCCTCCAGCCAGCGTCTTTTTTTCAATAAGGGTTTAAACAAAGCAAACGGCAAGGGGTCACAAGTTAATTTAGGGTTACAGGCTAAGTTTTTAGGAAAAAGCAGTCACTAGCTTGGTTTAGGGTGTGACAGTCATGAGCTAAGTCTAGGGAGGGGCAAGGTAAACATTTCAGGGAGAATAGAAGGTCATCAAAGTCCACCTTTTGGTCCCATCTGGTCCAAGGAAGCTTGTCTGCATGCTGACAATTTCCACTCAGCATGTACTGTGTACCTAGCTGAGCCAGTCCGACACGGTGACCTCATTTCGTGGGCTAAGATGGCCCTCAACACCCACCCATACCTCCCTTAGACCACTTTCCTTGCTCCATTGGGGTTTCTCCTCCATTATCTAAAGTCCCTCTTGTATCCTGATTACTCCCTAGCTTCCTCATATGAAAGAAAACATATGGCCCTTCACTTTCTGTAACTGGCTAATCTCACTTAACATAATGTTCTCGAGGTCCATCCTACAGATTATATAATTTTGTTCTTTATTGCTCAGTAGAATTCCTTTGGGTGTATACCCCACAATTTTCTAATTCATTCATCTGTGGATGGACACCTAGATTGGTTCCATAATTTGGCTATTGTGAATTGTGCTCCTATACACATGAATATGCATGCAGTACTATAATATAGGAAACCATAGGTCTAACATTTCAATATATAGGCACAGGTAGAAACCTCCTCAATAGGACCCTCAAATAGCTCAGGACATTAAAATAAGAATTAATAAATTGGATGCATTAAACTAAAAAGTTTCTGTTCATCAAAGGAAACCATCAAGAGTTTTAAAAGAGAGTCTTCAGAATGGGAGAAGACCTTTGCCAGCTATTTCTCTGATAGAGGACTAACATCTAGAATATATAAAGAACTTAAAAGACTTAACATAAAAAAATAACCCAATCAAGGAATTAATTCTATTTCATAGGTGGTGGTGGGGTTTCTGAATGTTTGGAGCAGCAATTCTCATTGATCTTCGCATCTGTAAGGATTAAATGGGTATGCAGTGAGCGTGGGGCTATGACTGATAAAACAGCCATTTAGTTCATTAATGGATAGTTAGTGGATTGGAGATTATGTAAGCATAAAGAGTTGGAGCAATGGGTATTCTGCAGGAGAAAAAGGAGAATTAATTTGCAAACGACATTGTAGAAAATAACAACTATTACTATATTTAAGCCTTAATGGGCCAGGTGTGGTGGCACACACCTGTAATCCCACTACTTGGGAGACTGAGGCAGGAAGATTGCAGGTTTGAGGTGAGTCTCAGCAACTTATCAAGGCCCTCAGCAAGTTAGTGAGACCTTGTTTCAAAATAAAAAAATAAAATAGGACTGGGGATATAGCTCAGAGGTACAATGTCCCTTGGTTCAATCCCTAGTACCCCCTCTCCCCCCCCAAAAAAGAAAAAGAAAACAGAAGAAAAAGAAGCCTTAATGGCAGATGGCACATTGGAAAGGTTTGCAAGAACAAAGAAATCAAAATTGAGTCTATTTAGTGGGTATTTAGAGCCTCAAAGGTCTTGGAGGTGATGGTAAGTAATGATGATGATGGGTCTGGTCAGGTGCAAATTCCAGTACCATCTCCCATCAACAGAGATGTGACAGAGAGAGTTGTCACAGTAGTTTTTGGGTCCATTATAGGGCTATTAGGGATAAGTGTAAACTAAGCATCTTGGGGTGACTGGAGACAGACATGAAGTGTGTAGTGAGAGCCAAGGCAATAATTTGACCAAAGTCCTTCTTTACTAGATTGGTCTGCAATGCTCCAACAAGTAAGAGAACCAGGCATGGAACACAGCTATTTATGTCGGCTGGCAGCTTTAAATCTATGATATTGTGAAATACCCATATGACTTTAGGCAAGATAAACACTGAATTTGTTCTGTAATTTCATTTTTGCCAAAAAAAAAAGAAAATTTGTGTAAAACAATTAGAAAATCTTGCCCAAGGCATTAAGCAATTGGTGACAAATCCAGGATTCAAACTCATGTCTCTGACTTTGGAACCTTTAACCATCGCTCAAATGGCTTCTCTTTGGATCTTTCCTTTGACCTGCAGAACACTACCAGTGGGTGGGTAAACAAGATGACTATCATGCACTCATTTTCTAGACATTGAAACTGACTGAGCTGACATTAATTAAATCTCCTAGTCTTACAGTCAGTAAGTGACCCAGCCAGGGTATGAGCACATTTCCCAAGACCACCAAAGGCAGGATTTTCAAAATTCTTCATAAAAAAATATCTCACAGGAAGGCCTCTTATTAAAGTGATGCTTGTTTTGCTGTATTTGAAAGTCTATGAGCTTAAACCTCTAGCTCAAAGCAGAAAGTAAGAAACTATCTACTTATGAATACTTTTGTCTTCTAACAAAATAGGGAGAAAGGGATGAAATGAGAAGCTCCCATAGATTCCAGAGGGTTCATCTGAGTGTAAAAGTGCTGCAGTGACTGAATGTGTTTTATATATTGTAGCATTTTAAGATCTTGGGAGCATTACAAGTAAATGATTTAACTACTTTCAGCTGTCCTGTAAGTTGTTCATAATCACTGATTCTGCTTTTCAGATGAGCATAATAAAGTGCTCAATATAGCTCTCTCAACGCAACAGCAGTGCTGACTCTTCAGTATGAGACACTCAGTCACACAGGATATCTTCATATCCAAGCGAAGCAAAAATAAGAAAAAAAAGGAATAAAAGTCCATGCAGCAGCAATCTCATATGTCTTTGCTTTCATTTTTGTTAGCTGAAGGCACTGAGTCTTTAAAAACTTCGATGTTTTAAATCAAATTTCTTATGGCATCCATGGCTTCTGACCTCAGTAATTCTGGAGAAATTATTGTTTTTCAATTTGGCAGTGGAGTTTCATAGGTCTGATCTATCGACCAATTCTGATATTTTCAGATTAACATATAGTACCAACGGAAAGAAAATTATCCCTGCTAATCTATGACCTCTACCAATGAACTAAAGTACCCTTGTTTTATTGTAAGAACATCTGGTCCTTGTCTTCTTCTCTTAGGAAAACAAAGATGATAACAAGACATAAACAAGAAAGGCCTAGGCCAAGAATGAGATCATTTCTCCTGGTCAGGGAAGACCTCGACCTTCACCCTCGACCTGGGTGAAGTTTACTCCTTTCTGGGATTTGCTCTCAATGTCAGTCAGCTCCACTTTATGGATAGAAATGTTAAAGAAACTCATCATGAAAAGATTTTTAAAAATAAGTTATGTATAACAAAATCCTTTGAATTAAAGCCTGTATAAAATTAATTTTTAAATATATTCTGAATTAGGTGAATATAACTTTTTATGCTTAATCCTTGAACTCACCAAGAAAATAGGGAAGAATATATAACAGCTAATTCTCTTGTTCTGGACTTTGTTCCCCAACTTCTCTGGACACAAAACACGACCAAGGGTAGAATGTTACTACTTAGATATCCATGATAATTGCAGCGAAAAGAATAAATACTATTCTAAACAGATTTTTAAAAAAGAGAAGATTGTGCACATTTCCTGTAAGAACTGGATGTCTATTGACAGTAGGAACCATGGCAGAAACTTCTGATAATTAAAAATATTTTTCCACAGGATATCAGAACAGATTCCTTATTAAAAGTCATGCTCTTTACTTATGTATTTTAATATAATAATGAGTAACCTAAATAATAAACAGTGTCTGCTTTCTTTTTATTTGTATTAGATACATATTAAGCATTTCAGAGATTACCTATATATTATTATATATAACTCCTTATACATGGTTTATTACTATAAGCCAATCATTTATGGTAAGACTACATATTTAATATCATATAACATTTAAATATACCTGATATAAGAACTTATAATAAAAACATCAAAATAATGGAACATTAACATGAAAATAAATCTCAAAATCATTTAAAATTAGCCAGGTGTGGCGGCACACACCTGTAATCTCACTACTTAGGAGACTGAGACAGGAAGATAGTAGGTTGATAGCCAGAGCATGGTTACTTAAACACACTGTTTCAAAATAAAAAATAATAAATAAAAAGAGCTGTGGGATGTAGCTCAGAGGTAGAATGCCTCTAGATTCAATCTCTAATACCACACACATACACACATGCACACACACACACATACACACACACACACAAATAAAATTAAAAATACCTTTAATATTTAAAATTTATTCTTAAAATAAAAAAGCACAAAGCATTAATTACACTGACAATCTTGATCTTTGTTTTATGACAAATATTTCCCATATAGAAATATTTATTGAAGTTATGTTTATTTTTATCTAATTGTTAATAGTATGTCCAAATCTCAAAATTGGATTTTAAGGTATATGTTGCTTCAAAAGCTAATTTCTTTTTTTAAAAAATAAACATATGACAACAGAGAACCCTCAGTAGTGCAAGGGAAGGGGTACAAGGGAAGGGGTACAAGGGAAGGGGAAGGCCAAGAAAGAAGTGAATCTATGGAATTACTATCATAAACAATGTGCACATATGAGATTATACCAACATCATTCTCAGTGCTGCATGTGGGGGGTAAGGGGGAGGGACACTAAGAGCTGTAAAAAAAAAAACCCCAAGCCCTCCCAAAAAGAAATAAATAAACATATTTCATGTTTACCCTGATTTTTGGTTTTGTCATTGAAATTAATTGTTTTTGCTAATTTAGATTTTAAACTGGTTTCTGACTTCATGTCAGAGTATGTCACAAAAGCTTTCACACTATTCTCTTTCATTTTTTTCTATTGAATTATTTGTAAAGCATTGCTGCTTTTGGTGAATATCCACATACTGAAAGATATCAGCAAACATTATTTGGAGTATTTAAGCAATAGAACACTAGAATTTTCTAGAAAGGCTAATCGTACTACATGAACTTATGCATTAAAATTACATATTTAAGGACTTAATTTGCTTCTAAAACATGTCTTAGAAAATATTCATGGGATTTATTGAAAGTGTACCATTTATGTAAACTTCAATATTTAGTGTATTTAAAAGAACGACTCATTTTTCACAGCAGATAGGGCCGGCCACAAATATTATAGTGTTGCCATGGCCTTAACCAAGGGTAATGGATTAGATTCTCTTTCTTCCTTTCTTTTGTGAAATACCTTAACTTTTGACTTTATGTTTAATGCTTTGTTACTTGTGGTAGTTTTTCTTCTCTTGCTTTTGACTCGATGTCAATTCCTTAACATAAGTATTATTTTTAACTTTATACTAAGTTTTAATTGGAATTTGGAAATTTTTTCTATTTGCCTTGATTACTTTTTCTTAGAATCAACAAATTCCTGAGAAATGTCAACAAGGAAACACTGTAACATGTAAGTTGTATATACACTGCATTATATGTGAGATATATTAATGTTGGGTAATATTTCAAATTCCTATTTTTATTTTTCAATAAAATATGCTCAAGACTGGGATTATTTTTTGGTTGAATTAGATGTACCATATAAGAACTGGCATAACAAATTGCCTCAAGTAATTTCAATTCAATTAAAACAATATTTTTGGATGATCCACTATGTGTGAAGTATTACAAACCACTAGCTGTCTCCATTAGTGTTAAACTATACTTACCATATCCCCATTTTAAAACTATTGTTACATACTGCATATTTGTATTTCCCAAAAATTCTTATGTTGAACTAGGAGGTAGGACCTTTGGGAGATAATTAAGTTCAAATTAGAGCGTGAGGGTAGGCTCTCTTGAAGAGATTAATTCTATTATATCATAAAATTATTTAACCAAGAGGTACTTGAGATAGGCGTCCCAATTCTTGAGAACTTATTTTTAAAAAATATGTTTCATGCTGAAACTTTGAGGAGGTATGTAGTAGCTTTCAGTTTCCTCACTTATTTTGATTCATATTTCAACATATTTATCTAGAAGCCTTCAGAGTTGTAGTTTTATATTTTAACGTGTCTTAATGTGGATTTGTGAATGACTGTGCACTAGTTTTATGTTGTTGTTTTAGCAAATATACAGGGAAACAAAGATAGTGAAAATATTTTTTACTCTTTCATCTTTTAAAGCAAGTGTCCGTATACATGATTCTATTCTCTGAAATCTCACTTGAACTTCTCATCAAATCACGAAAATTGTTTCTGTTCTGTAACTACTGATCTCACCAAAACATAATGGAAACATGTTGAGTCCCATGGAAGAGCTCATCTTCCTTGTACTCTTAGCTACATTTGATGCTATTGACCCTTTCTCCTTGACATTCTTCCCTATGTTTGAATCACAATCACTTGTTTTTATTCTTATCTGTGTCCTTTTGGACATAAATCTACTCACTCTATTCTTTTCTTCTACAAGACCTCATCTATTTCCATGTGTTTGTTTTTTTGGGTGTTAGGGATTGAACCCAGGGATGTTCTACCTCTGAACAATATCCCCAGCACTTTTCACTTTTTTTTTTTTAAACATGGTCTCACTAGGTTTCTGAGAATCTTGTTAAGTTGCTGAGACTGGTCTCAAACCTGCAATCCTCCTGTCTCAGACACCCAGGTGCTGGGATTATAGGTGTGTGTCACTATGCCTGGCTATATTTTTATAGTTTTAAATATGACCTATTTTTCATCCATATATTCATATTCTAAGTACATTTCTTTCTTATACCTGATGTACACATTATTGAATATCCCATGTGACCCTCAAGTTCATTATTTCCAAAATAAGTTAAAGATTGTTTCCTACTTTCTAGAGTTTACTGATAGCTGTATATACCTTTATTTACTCACTATTCGGTGGGAATTCTCTGGACATATTTTTATCCCTCATTTAGTATAGGAAAACCTTCCACAAGTCTGATAGACTCCACCATCAAAATATACTCAAGTATCCCCTTTTCCAATTTCTACTACTAGTATCATATTCTGAGTCAGCAACCTTTCTATCCCACACTAATAGCATATTCTGTCTGGACTCTAATCTGTCCTTTTTATCTTTTTTTAATCTGTTGTCAACAAAGCAATTATTTAGATGTGAATCCAAATAAGTGCATATTTAAATTTCTTCGAAGTGCTTTACTCCTCTTAGACAAATCTAAAATCCTTACCTTGGCCAACAAGTGGCTACATGACCTGTCATCTAACTTATCAATCATATGTTATCTTCCCCTCCACCCTCCTTTTCTGTTATGTAGATCCTGTGATCCCTTGACTGTGAAGATATTCTTCCATATTCATAGTAATTGCGTTCAGAGAATGCTTCTCCTAACCAGTTCTTCAAGAGATTAGTTCCTTGGTATTCTTTTACTCAACTCAATTGCTTATTCTTCTGAGAAGGTCTTCCCTAATGCTTCAACTCAATTTAGGTTCCTTAACTGAAATCTGAACTTGACTTCCAGGGCATTTTTCAAAATTAACAATCTATCATTATAATCTCAACAAGAGGCTCCACATTGTTTGCCTGACTGAATTCCCTATACCCATTATTTACCCCAGTAACTGGCATATAATAAGAGTGAATATTTACTAACTGAATGTGCCTATTCCTCTGTTATACTAATATACGGAATGAATGACACCATACTAAGAATTGTCTTTACTTACAAAAATTTTAAAGTGACATAAACTAATTAAACATAACAATTCATTTGATATCCTAAATATTCACAATGAGAATAAAACCATAGCTGTAAATCAGTTTGCGATAAAACATGAGAGGTGTTTTAGTCAGCATTCTCACTGCTGTGACCTCAAGTACCTGATGACCACAACTTAGGGGAAAGAAGATTTATGTGCTCATAGTTCTGGAGGTTTCAGTCAATATTAGGCCCTATGAAGTCTACAGAGCTCAGGGCATGGCAGTGGGAAGCAGAGGGAAAGTGAGCAAAGGGACTCTTCTCCCACATCACGGAGGCCAAAAGCAGAGAGTTAGAGCAAGGGGACAAGGAACATGTATGAACTCCAAAGCCACACCCCAGGGCCCCCTCCTCCACAACCAAGACCAGCCTCCAAATGGCTTCTTTGTCCATGGCATGAGGTCTAGGGAACTCTCTAAATCCAAACCATAACACGAGGTTTTAAAGAATCTGATACAACCAAATATTTACTTCCAGACATATCTGAACCTACTAACTCAAGTAGGTTATTTTATATCAAAAAAGAATCTAATATAACCCATTGATTCATGAATACTGTGACTCAATTTACTGCTTATATTTAAATATGTATGGTTTCCACAACTAAATAAAGTCTAGGAAAGTTGGTCCACTAAATAAGATATTCTCAATGTGCAGAATGATCTATCACCCAGTGCTAATTTTTCCTAATTGTATAAGGATTGCATCCTCAAATATATTATGAGTTTGAACAGATAACGAAATGGCTATTTCTTTGGAATCAGAAGCTCAAAGGTGACATGAACAAAATTATATTTTAAAAAGTCTCATTCAGGAATCTATCATTTTCAATGAAATGTACAATCTCCTTGAAGCAGAAATGGTGTATTTTTATTAAAGACTACTATTCCAAGAATACAGCAAAAATTGTAAATCAACAACACATATTAAATCTGTGTTGAGTTTTTACTCTGTACAAGTTTTATGGTGCTTGTTTTGATCATTCTTCCCAATACTTGTTAAAGAAAATAATATTATAATATCCTTTCTGAATAAGAACATTGAAGCTAGAAATATAAAGTAACTATTCCAGGGACACAGAGCTAATATTATTTATGCTGTAAAGTTACCCACATAAGCCATTGGGTTATTATTTGAAGTAAAAACAAAATTAAATGTAAATTGGCATATTTGACTATAAATGTACTTTTAACCTCTATATTATTTTAATTAATTTCTATGAGATACATTTCTATGAGATATTTATTATTATAAATTTAAGCTCAACATCGCCATGGTTAAAACAAATGCTATCTTTAAGTGAAATAAAATGTTCATATTTAATTTAAGAATAAAATGTTCATATTTGATTTTGTTGGAAAAATATGAATTACAAAACAAAAACAATTATATATTTATAGTGTTTTAAATGTAATCTCCCAATTCCAACTGGTCAAATCACCAAAATGCATAGGGCAGCTTTACCTATCAAATTTATATACACCAAACACAGTGCTATATATGATCACCCTTAATAAAATAATATTTATAGTACTTTATTAAAGATGTTATTAAGAAAGCTAGTCAAGACTAATTATTTTTTTTTTTTTGCGATACCGGGGATTGAACGCAGGGGCGTTCTACCTCCGTGCTACACCCCCGGCCCTATTTTTTATGCTTTTATTTTTGAAACCGGGTCTCACGAAGTTGCGGAGGGCCTCACTAGGTAGAGAGAGAGAGAGAGAGAGAGAGAGAAGAGAGAAGAGAGGAGAGAGAGAGAGATAGATCGCGCGCACGCGCATGTGCGCTGAGGCTGGCCGCGAACCCGGATCCATCGGTCTCCGCCTCCCAAAGTACTGGGATTACAAGTGTGCACCACCACGCCCGGCCAAGACTAATTATTCTTACATTTTTGCACAAAAATAAAAATTAATCCTAAAGCATAATAAATAATTTCCAATTAAGTAATATTATATCACACTATATGAAAACAAAATAGAATATATGGATCACTTATTGTTGCTAATTTAAGAAAACAGTGATTGAAGACGGGCAGGGTAGCACACTCCTTTAATCCCAATTCTTAAGAGGCTGAGACAGGAGGATTGCAGGTTCGAGGCCACCACATGATAATTTAGTGGGATCCTGTTTCAAAATAAAATAAAATAGGGCTGGGGTTTAGCTAAGAGGTGTACAGCCCTTGGATTCAAACCTCAGTATCAAAACAAATAAATGAACAAAAAATGATCAAATTTGATGGATTTAAGAATTAGATTAATTATTTTGGGTAGAATATAGTTTTATCCATCAACATACTAAAGTTTTGACAATATTTGTCTTGGCTGTTTTAAAAGCAGTGACACTTTTGTAAATACTATCAATGAGCAGGAGTGTCAAAAACATTTGTTTTGAGGATTATTTGCCCATAAATTAATATAAAATGGATGACATAAGAATAAATATGATATTGCTATAATATTGTCAAGCTGGGGAAAAAACTAATTCATTGAGCCAGGGATCAGATGAATTTCATTTAAAAAGCAGATTTCATAAAATTGCCCTTGTAGTACATATTTTTACCTAGTTAAAAAAGAAGGAACTTTAAGAAATGCTAGCATGAAATTTAAAACTATTTTGATATATTATTTAAGTAGACTATATTCTTTCACATTCTGGTCTTTCTCTTTACATATGTAAGCATTCCCCTGAAAAGCAAATTATAGGACTCTATGCCTTTTATACATATATTCTTTATGTGCTGCATCTATTTAGTAAGCCATCTTACTAACCTTCTTGTGGTGGGTGTATCTGTATGTATGTTTTCTCCCTTTCACTCTATCTCCCTCCTTCTCTCCCCCTTCTTTTCTTTCATGTTAGGTGTCTCAACTACAGAAAATATTCTATTTTTATCTTTTCTTAAGGTTTCTTCCTTAGTTCCTGGCTAATCTAACACAAGCAACACTTTATGCTCACTTCTACTGACAACAATAAAAACATGTGGCAATTTTCCTCATTTAATTTTATTTAGTTCTTAATTGGAAATACCATACTTGGGCACCAAATATCAATATTTGCAAAATAGTCACTATTAGAATACCTGCATAGATGAGTTTCCTTCCTATATTAAAAATTAGATAAAATGATTTTTATCCAAAATGTCAGAATTGTGAAATGTACCATTTATCAAATGGAAAAAGTAAGGGACTAGCACTCCAGGCTTTCTTAAGTCTCTTTTTATAGTTCTTCCATTGACTCCCTTGTGACCTTCAGAAAATGGAGCTCAGTTGAGCTGACTGTAAAACAAGGATAGTTGTAGTGACCTGTCTCTCAGTGGTGTTATAAGACTCAATAAATCAGAGCCTACAAAGTTCTTTAAGGTTTTCAGATGAGTTGTGCTATTTAAGGGTGAGGTGTCACAGTAGAAAAACTGCTTGTACCTTTTATATATTAGTTATTACCAAATGGGCACTACCAAATAGTATCACCTCACACCGTCATAAAAATTATTCTCATTTTCTGAAAGGACATTTAGTTCAGCCACTTTAAAATAGACTGTTTAATAGATTGTGCTAACCTCCAAAAACTATTTTTTACTTCAAGTATTCAATAAAACTCTGTTGCCCTGTTATCTCTGATAACTAACATAAATAAGGCCTTTTAAAACGAATTATGGATTAATAAATGTGTTTTATGCATTTGCATGTTTTAATGTCTTTGCTTATTTTTCAGATATGCTGTTTGGTGTTGATTAAGAGCTATGCCATCTTTGCCAATTCAATATATAAGGAAGTTGGTGGTATATTTTAAATCATCTATATTCAGAGTTGAAAATTAATTTTGCTTTGATTTTTTTAAACATCTACTGATTAAACTTAAGCAGCTCAACATCTTAGGCATTTAACTTCAATGCTGTGTCCTCCCCTATCAGAGCAAAATTGGGCATTTTCCTATACACAATAGAGGAAAAAAAGCAATTACTATCAATCAGTGACTAAGCAACAGATTGGAGTATTTAGAAAGACTCATTCATACACAGATTTGCAGCAGTGTTCAGCTCCTCTGATTAGATTCCATAGATTTTAAATTGTGGCTAATTAGGCTGTCATAGGTTCATTAATGGCTCTACTGATTCAGCACTCCCTCACCTGCATGCATATTAAAGCTCATTAGCTCCCTTGTCTAAAATACCACCTGCATTAATTGCTGTGATGCACCAGGACTCTTCAGAAGGCTCTTCTGACAACGATTCTACCTGCTCGGAGTGCCCCGTGCCCCGGAAAGCTCTTCAGGAAAGCTCACACATAAAGTTCATGGTGCTGCACACGTGGTGAGGCTGCAGCTGTTGTAAGGGCAGTCAAGCCTGTTTTACGCTTAACAGCAGGATATAAATAATTAGTGATGCCTGTGCTGTAGGGCTTAGCACAGGGCCAGTGCATCGCATTCTCAGCTTCTACTAAACCAACCCTCTCCACAAAATAAGCTCCAAAGTCATCTTTCTTTTGATTGTTGATTCTTTAAGCAGCTTCCACAAAATGCTAAGACTCAGCCAGCGACAGAAGAATGCTATAGCTTTCTTTTAGTTCATGACCTGTGCCCCTCGTATGTGTGAGATGAACCCCTGAGTAGGGCTATTGAAACTGTCTCAGTGCCTGGCTGCCTGAATAAGTTATCAGCACAATTACCCAATTATGTCCTCCTGTATTTCAAAATATATTTCATCCCTAAAGTCAAAGTAGTATGTTTGTTTACTATTTTTCCTTTTCTTCATTCCCTCAAAGAAACATTTTTTTTTGTCATGACAAACAAATGTTGGATTCAAAGTTATCAACAGAAACTCTCATGAGAAATTCAACTATTCATACAAGAAATCCTACTAAGAATGACCTGGTAAAAGTGGTAATGGTTTTGAAGCTGGCTGATAAAAAAATAATTCTTATGTTTCAGATCCTTTTTGTTCCTTAACTCTTTCTTCTTACTGCTAAATCCTTTAATAGTAGGCTGTTACTGTCAGTTATGATTTCAGAAAGTATGTTTGGGTCTGCCAAGTTTATTATTGTAGTGACATTTTGATTTGAGGGTTTTAAGGATCAAGAGTGTCAAATGAAAAGGAAACTATATATATGCACATATATATACATCTATGTGTATTTATGCTGTATATTTATATTCAATTAAGAAATCTGCTTTCTACTAATTTAAATCTATAAATAATAAGATTAGTCAAATTCCATACTTCATATAAATATGTGTAAAAGATCAATCTTCCTTACTTTCATATATATAATTCTTTTTGTATTATATTACGAAATACCTATAATTGTATCTATGTGTGCCTATTTTCTCTATGCATACCTTTTGGCATATAGCATTTGACATCTAGGCATTTTGTCCTAAACACTCTTTAGGGAGTATATGTTCATGTGTCCATACTGTATTCCATAATAGTCATAATAATTTACATTCCCACCAACAGTTTATAAGGGTGTCCCTTTCTTTTCAGTTTTTGATGATGTTACTGTTGTTTATATTTGGTTGTTACATCATTTCTTTATCTTCATCAAAGAATAATATAGCAATACATGCATATCCATGTTTACAGCAGCAAAATTCACAATAGCCAAATTATGGAACCAGCCTAGGTGTCCATTAACAGATGATTGGATCACAAAATTGTGGTATATACACACAATGGGATTTTACTCAGACATAAAGAAGAACAAGATCATGTCATTTGCAGAAAAATGAATGGAATTTGAGAATATTAGCCAGTCTCAGAAAGTGAATAGTTGTATGTTTTCTCTCATATGTGGAAGCTAGAGAGAAATTGAGTAACAAAAGAGACCTCAGAGAAAAGAGGAGAGACTCTAAGCAATGAAGGGAGTTTAGGGGAGGGAGGATAGAGATGCAATGAAGGTAATAGTTTAAATAATGCTATGTACACATATGAAATTATCAATGCCAATCTCAATGACATGTATGGGAAAGAGAAGGGAGTAGGGTGGGATCCAGAAAGAAACACTCCAAGTGCTGTGTGCATGTATGTTCTTATCACTCTGTATCTTATTATAACATGTAATTACAATGCACCAATAAAAGTATAAAAAGAGAAAAATAACAAAGAATAAAGTAATTTAAAAATTAAGTTACTAACAGAAAACATTAGCAAAAAATGAGAAAAAATAAAAGAAATTAAAAATGAAAGAAAAAGAAAATTAAAAATGTAGAAAAGGAGAAAGGGGAGAGAAAAACAAATACAAAACAGCAATAACAAAAGAACTATCAATAAAAATTAATTTTTTTCTCTCTGCTGAGGCCCTCCAATGGGTGGAAGAATGGAGGCTTGCAGCCAGTGTCCATCAGAGCTTCTCTGCATGTCTTGTTAGGCTATGCACCCTTTACACAGAGCAAAGGTGGGGTGATATTTATTCCCCTTCTTTCCTTTGTGATGCTCATCAGCTGACTAGTGGAAATGATTTGTGGTTGGAGTTAATTGGAATAACTCCCAGCTTCTTTAAACCCTGGAAGGAGATATAGGGTAGAACACAGAGCTCCCTAGACACAAAATCTCTCCTGGGGCTATTTGAACTGTGCACTCTGAGAGTGCAATGGATGGCGACAAGTCAGCCTATGAAGGAGCTAGAACAGAGTGCTGAACTCCCCTATAAGTCTTTCTGGAGATTTATTGCCCTGCACACTTAGAGGGTGAGGTAACACTGGCTCTTCTGTGGCGTGCCTGTGTAAGCATACAAAAGTGGAGAGAGGCTATGGGTTCTCAAAGATCTGTGCCAGCATTGGGGGGTGACAGGATGCCCACAGTTCTGGTGTTCCCAGTCAGACCTTCCACATGACATTACACAGGATTGCTCACTCCCCTAGACTCCTATGGCTGCCCAGGCAAACCACAAATTTCAAAGGGAAGCACCTTCCTTCCATTCCTCTACATGTTGCTCTCTGGTCTCCCACCACAGAGAACTTAGCAAGTTTGTTTAGAGCCTTTTCCCAGTGGATTTGACTCTTGAGACCACCTCCCACTGAGCCAGTATAGTCATATTGCTACAGGGTTCCAGAGTCAAGAAAATGTAGAGAACTTTGGCTCACAAGGCTGCAAACTCAAGCAATTGGGCTCTTCCAAGATGGCTCTTAGTTTCAGCACTGTGAGAGTATACAGGGAAGAGCAGAGGACTTCTCCAGGCCAGATCTCCATGCAAATCTCAAGACTATTGTCTGTTTAACCCGTATTTCCACAGGGTGCAGAATCCTGTGCCAGGGGTGCTTACTGGGAATCTCCTTCCTGCTCCTCTATAACCCTAATGGGGAGCACCCCTCCCCCTGGCATACTTCCATGTCATTGGTGCAGGAGCACTGTGAGTCACCCTCTACCCCACTATCCAATGTTGCTGGGTTTCTCCAAGTCTCTACTATCCAACTTTGAACTCCATCATTCTCCCACAGTCACCCACCTCAGTGATGAGCTACGTTCCAGTTATTATAATTCTATCTCCTGGAGATGCTTGTAAGTGCATGGGGACTCTAATCTGCCATTTTCAATCTGAGTTTACTATTGTAATTTTAATGATCAGTAACTTAAGAAAATTCATTCCTGAAAACTGAAAATTAATTATGAGAAAATAGGGAATAGGCCGGGCGTGGTGGCGCACGCTTGTAATCCCAGTACTTTGGGAGGTGGAGACTGGAGGATCCGGGTTCACAGCCAGCCTCAGCTCTCTCACTCTCCCTGTCTGTCTGTCTCTCTCTCTCTCTCCTTAGTGAGGCCCTCCGCAACTTCGTGAGACCTGGTTTCAAAATAAAGTATAAAAATAGGGCCGGGGGCATAGCGCGGAGGTAGAACACCCCTGCGTTCAATCCCGGGTACCGCAAAAAAAAAAAAAAAGAAAATAGGGAATAAATCAAAAACTTTATCTGGAAAAAGTGTTTTGGATCATAAAGATGAAAGTTATTTTTATACTATAGATAACTGGATATTAATTTTTATCATTTATGTCATGTATCATTTTGATTTCCTCCCATAATTTAATAATTTAAATAAACACATATTAAGTAAAGAAAGAAAAACTTAAGTGAAGTTTTACTGTATGGAGAAGGTATCTGTAGAATTAAAATGTTATTAATGCATACTACATGCCTCTGGTTATATTATTTTTATAACCAAATTAATTCAATAATACATGTTTGTTAGATAAATTATTCACAAGTTGATTGAATTTAATACTTATCAATGTCCCCAGGTGCCTCGGTGAATTCCTTTGTTTGCTGTGGTGGTAATGTTTAGTGTTTAATATTTCATTGGCATAAGGGTTGACAGAAATCAAAAGTTACTTATGTATAGAAGGAAGGGGATTCCCCAAATTCAAAGGTATAAACAGGTCTTATTCATATCCCACTTCAAGTTATGTCAATAGCATGGTGCAAATATAACAGAATAATTACCATTATATCTTATTTCTTAAGAGAAGAGGTATTATTGGCTATAGTTGAATCTGGAACAGATACAGTAGTAAAATACATAGTTGTAGTTTCAAAATTTTTTCTTAGTTTACCCCAAGCTCTGGTCCAGTAGATCTCAGATATCAACCACCTTCTAGTTCAAAAGACAAGGGGCAAACCATATTAAAGAAGTAACAAAATGTTTTGCCTATGTTCATTGTGTGTGTTTGTGTGTGTGTGTGTGGGTGTACTGGGGTTGAACCCAGGGCCATTCTACCTCTGAGCCCACCCTTTTTATTTTTTGTTTTGAAACAGGGTCTTAATTAAATTGCTGAGAGTCTCACTATGTTGCTGAGGCTGTCCTTGAACCAACGATCCTCCTGTCTCAGCCTCCCAAGTACTGCGATTACAAGTGTGGGCTACTATGCCAGGGTAGGGTATATTCATTTATACTAAAAAAATCATCAAATTCTGAAGTGAAAATTTCTCTTTAGAATTTTAGGATATTGTAATTTTTTCAGTAGGTTTTCTTTTAATCTCCAAGTAATGTTATACTTTATGGGGCAATATGATGTTGACAGATGCTTAATGTGAAAAATAAAATTTTTACCCTGCTGTGTCCTGTCTAATGGAAAGTAGGCAGGCGTAGAAGGGTCAACAGAATTTTTTTTTCTTTAAGCTGCTACTAAAAGTACTTTACTGAGTGTTTTCCATCCTTTTCAGTCAACCAATATCTACCATGATAAAAAATATTACCTGTGCAACCCCAGACATCTGCAGACTATAAAGCCCCAACTACCCAAGACATAAATGAACATTTTAAAAGATCTAGACTGGCATTTTAGATGAGAGTTACAGCTGATTGTAACACTCCTTCAACATAAAACAAATTACAATGCTCAGAGATCTAAGACTTGATTCTTTATTTCTTGCATTTCTGTCCTACATGGAAAAATGCAAAGAGGTGTCCAATACCAGCATCACCAACATCTCTTCTAGTATCTGAGTTCAAAACTTCCTTCAATTTTCTAGTTCAGGAAAAAGCCATTAAATGTTATAGCATTTGAGACTTATCTCACCGTCATGATTCAATTTCATGACCCTACATGTGCAAGTGACTATAGTAGATGCGAGGGATGATAGTGTTAGTAATATTGCTGCTAATTATGTGCATATTACATTCAAGCTAATATATAGCATGTAGTTGATGAGTATAATAAGAACATATATTAAACATAGAAATGCCATAAATAAAAAGGTTAAATTATTTGGAAAACAGGAACAAGGGAAGTTTTATTGATGATATAAACACAGAAACTGAGTTTTTACCATAAATGGGAATTCATAAAGATGAGAGACAGAAGACCTGTGCAATACACAAGGACATGGCATGGAAAGGTTTGTTGGGGTAAATGCACAATTTTTTCTATTATAGAAATATTAAAGAAGAGATCCATGTAGGCAAGAACCAGACCTTTAAGAACTTCCAATGTTGTTTTGCCTTCATCAGTCAAGAATCCTAATCTCCACACCAAATGTCTCTAGTATATGTAAAGTACCCACTGCAATCTATTTTCCAAAGATTATAGTATGCCTAGAGTCTGATAAGCTCAGTCACAGGTACAAATATTCATTGATGACAGCTTTCTTTTGCTTCTTCTTATTAATGCTGACATGAGTGCAATTTCAGTGGGATTTTTACATGTTGCAACATAATGTTGTCACATACCAAAAGATTAACTTTATCATTATATTGGACTCAAACTTGACCAGATTGTCAAATTGTACCCTGCCTGGGACAGTAAATTCTTAGCAAATTCTAGTGGATGAGCTTCAATGCCCAAAGAGGGGCTTCACTGACAGAGTTTTGAGTGGAGCACAAAAATTACACAAAATTTTACACATTCACTTATCATGTGATCTGAACAGCAAAATTCTGTGTTCATAAATATTAATACTATCTCCACATAAAACATATTATTCTTAATAATAATATAATATAACTTTAGATCTCATTCTTAGCCTTAAGAGAATCTGCAATCATCAAGAAATCAAACAACAACAAATACTGGCAAGGATGTGTGGAATTAGGAACTCTTATACACTGTTGATGGGATTGCAAATTAGTGCAGCCACTGTGGAAATCAGTGTGGAGATTACTCGGAAAATTGAGAATGGATCCACCATATGATCAAGCTGTACCACTCCCGAGTATCCTTCCAAAGGGACTGAAATCAAAATATTATGGTGATACATGCATACCCATGTTTATACCAGCACAATTCATAATAGCCAAATTATGGAACCAACCCAGGTGTCCATCAGTAGATGAAAGGATAACAAAATTATGGGTTATACATACAATGGCATTATACTCAGCAATAAAGAAGAACAAAATTATGTCATTTGCAGGATAATGGATGGACCTGGAGAATATTATGTTAAGTGAGATTAGTCAGTCACAGAAAGTGAAGGGTCATATGTTTTCTCTCATATGCAGAATCGAGGGAGTAATCAGGGTACAAGAGGGACTGTAGATAATGAAGGAGACAGTCCAGTGGAGCAAGGAAGGAAGGTGGTCTAGGGGATGTTGGAGGGGAGAAAGGGAGAATGAAGGAAGGAAACACTTTCACTGACATTATGTACATATGTAATATTAACAATGCCAGTCTCAATATCTTGTATGGGGAAGGCGTGTAGTAAGGAGGGAGATGGGGGAAAGCTCACCAAGTGCTATGGGCATGTATGTCACTATCACTATAAACTATATTATGATGTGAGACTACAATGCACCAATAAAAGTATTAAAAATAAAAATGAATATTTTAGATATGTATCTTAACAGATATGAAGAAGAATGTGTTACTATCAAAGGAGATACATTAACTTTAGATTTTATTCTTGATAAAATAATATATAAGTGGGTAATAAATAGCTTATAGAATTCATATAAATGTATGGTAATACACTATCAATTTTTGTTGATTCTTGGAGATTGGATCAACTATCCAACACCTACCTTAAAACCAGGAACATTTATTTAAAGCCTGTAATGGTGGTGCAAGCCTGTAATCCCAGTAATTTGGAAATTTAAATGTGTATCACATTAGTACTCTACTCTACCAGAGTGTTAAGCCCATGTTTGCTCTGCGTATATTCATATGCTTTGTTTTTCAATATGAGCGATTCTACTGAAGAACTTGTTGCAATGACAGTAGCTTCTGAAGTTATAACCCTCTGTGCCAACTTGTTTGGTGGGTGAGGGAGAAGGATCTGGTTTTATAAATTTGATTACTAGTAAGTTTATTTAAATTTTATGATTTACATTTAATATGAGCACTCTGTTTAGGATAAACCATCCCAAATCCCAGATTTCATATGAATAGCAATTGGATTATAACAGTTTCTATAACAGTTTACTGTTATAATGCTTGGTATATGGTTTTTCAGTTGCTCTTGTTCTCCATTTAGGAAAATTCCTTGGCACAATAAGCACTTAATGAAGATTGAGTTGGTGTTGAAGTATTGTGGTTTATCATACCTATTTTATTATTTGTAGTGAAGTGATATTAATGTATATTTCAGCACATATATAATCACTAAGATACACAACTATGACTACAGATCTTCAAATGAAAAATTACTCCACTCTATTTAAGAGCTAAATGTTCAAATATAATTTAATATAATTTTTACTGATAACAACAGTCTTTACATATTGTCTTTTCCTTTTGTGAATCTTTGAGAAGAAAAGTAAAATGTTTCATTAAATTTTCTTATCAGAAATTTCCAAATAATTATGCCTGATTAATACACATATTTCTACCAAAATGAGTAAGTCCATGGGTGACAGCCTTGGGAATTAACAAAGCATCTTTTTTAATCCTATTCTTACCTGTCTTTTAAATTCAATGGAGTGCAGTTATTTAGATTCTAAAAAATCAAGATGATTGTTTCAAATTTACACACTTAAAATTAATGGAATAAAAATATAGTAAAAATATTTGTATTAATAACCATTACATCTTTTACTTAGTAAAAGTGATAAATTTACCCACTAGATATCTGGTGAAATAATTTTACCTATTTTTAAATTTTTATTTTAATTATCTTCTAGGTGATAATTTTTAATATCCTTCAAATACAGAAACAAGCTCACTGACTTCTACGTATTCTCACCTTTAAATTGACAACAGTACACTCTATCTGCCCACTCCAAAGATCTAAAAAAATTGTGATACAGAACACTATAAAGAGCAGGCAAAATTTCTGCTCTTTATAGTATTATACTTTATAGTATTATTACTTTAATAGTACTTATTTTATAGTATTATTACTTTAATAGTACTTTATAGATTATTATAGATGATACACAGCTCTGTTCTAATCATACAAATAAAATGAAACCCAAAATATCACTATGGCATATTTATCAGTTATAAAGATTAATTGAATGGTTACAGATATTAATTATAAAATTTTCTACAAAATTATGAGGGAATTTCAGTGGTGTCATTATTCTTATAATGTCAAAAGAGTTCCTTTTAAACCCACCCATGTTTTCTATTTTATTATTACTAAGATGAATAGATCTAAAATTTTCTGATTTATTCCATAAAAGTTATAAGTTCTCCAATTTTGTATTTTAAGCTATGATAACTAGTCTAATCATAAACATATTTATTCACAACTATTATTTAAGTCCCTTCAGTGTTTCATGGAATCAATGACAGATTGACAATGACAATAGTGAATAAGACTTTTGTTCATGGAGAATTTGGTCTGAACTATAGTTGGTAATTTCCCAAGTAGGTATGTTTATTAATTCTGGAACAAGTATATATGTAGACTGACTTTGAACAATGGAGTGAATGGATGAGGGACAGCGGGAGCCAGGTACAATTAGAGTTTGAATGGATGGTGTTGCAGACATAAGTATGAAGGCAAGTTTAACATATGCATAACATGTATCTATATAATGTTTGTAGCTATCATATATATCACATATATCATATATGTATATATATGTATACACGCACACACACACACACACACACACAAATTAAGATACACACATATAGTTCCTTTTTTGTCAACTAATGGGGCCCAGAAAAAGAAAAGAAGCAACTCATCAGCAATGAGGTTATTTCGTACCCAGATCTTTATTTCTAATATCATTCTCAAATAACAAAAAAAAGATCTTCTTTGAGAATTGACTGATTCTTACACTGCAGTAGGAAATATTTAAAAAGAACATGAAGCATTTTGTAATGTTATCAAGTAAGAGATGATAAATATAGATATGATATCCTTAATTGAATCCTGGAACATAAAAGAGGACATTATGCAAAAACTAAAGACATGTTAATAAAGTATAGACTTCAGTTAATAATAATGTATTACACTGGTTCATTATTTTTATATGTATATCATATTTATACAAAATTTTAATAATAGGGGAATTTGTATGAGGAGTATATTAATTTTTCCCTATTATATTTGAATTTTTCTAAAAATATAATCTATTCTAAAATTTCAAAGTTTGCTAAAAAAGTAAATATTCCATAGATACATACAACTTATTAAAACCCCATAGTGGATTCTCATACAAAGAAAAATCATTTCATTTTCAAAATGATTTCATAAATTTTAGAAATATTGCAAATTTAACATCGCAAATTTTTTCATTAAAAACCTTGAAATATAATGCATTGTACACAGTCAAAAAGATAGGAAGGTGAAATTAATTCGGGAACAAATATAGAGACAAAATATGAAGAAATAATTCTACCTCTGAGTTTTATTTTTTATTTGGAAACAGGCTCTCGCTAAGTTGCTGAAGCTGGCTTCAAACCTGCGATCCTCCTATCTCAGCCTCCCAAGTACTGGGATCACAGGCATACACCACCATGCATGGCTTGTATCCATCTTTTTAGATCAGTAATTTCTTCAACATATTCCACTGAAGCATCCCATTATGCAAGGTAAGTAGAGACTTAACAGCTAGAGAATAACATCATTCTACCACCAGCCAAGTGGGATATAATGAAAAAGGAAGAAACTGAAGAGAGGATTATTGCGATATAAAAGCCGTAAGCAAATATAAACTAAAGACATAATTAGGAACACTCAGCTGAGAATATTAGCATTTTGAATGCTTATACATCTTATTCCTGCTAAAATTGTCTGAAACTCAGTTGTAAAATGGCATCAACGGAATGAATGAGAATGATTCAGTAGCCTGTTATGGGAGAGATTAATAGCTTCTGTTCTCAAACAAGTTAATCTCTCTGTAAAAATATAGTGCCTTTAGGTTACCTTAGAAGAAAAGAATTAAATACTTACATGATAGATCTTTCTGTGTGTGTGATTCACCAGCTGCACTAAATTCCTATCAACATCCTCTTTCAGAGAGTAAAAATCTGGTCTAGGGCCTATACTCTATTTTGTACTGCATTGCTTATGTTAAGGCAGTAAATTAGTTCACTACATGAGTATTAGAGAATAGTGTTCTAAGTGATATCAGTCAGTCTCAGAAAATCAAGGGTTTTATGTTTTCTTTCATGTGTGGAAGCTAGAGAGAAAATAGGAAACAAGAGGGACTTCAGATAAAGGAGAGAAACCAGTAGAACAGTGGAATGGGATGGGGGAGAGCAATGGGGGAGGGGAATAAAAAGGCTAAATGAATAAAATTCAGATAATGCTATGGCCATATATAAAGGTATCACTACCAATCTTACAGGGAGTGGGGAGGGTGGGTTGGGATCTGGAGGGAATCAGACCAAGTGCTATGTGCATGTATGTTTGTATCACATCGAACCTCACTAGGATGTATAATTACAAGATGCCAATGACAGTATATTAAAAAAGAAAATAATTATACAGTGAAATACACTTAAGGTCAAGGACTCAGAAGATTACCAAGCATATAGAAGGTACCCAATACATTCTTATTCAATTTGAACTAATAAGTATTCCATAATAAAGCTATCAGTACTAAGTTTTTCATTAAGAATCACATATAAAAGAATTTCAGACAACAGATTTAAATACTTTTAGTTTTTTTCTGGATAGAGCTACAGGAAAAATAAAGGACAGATTCTCTGCCATTTTGTCTGAAAGAAATCATAACACCCTTCCACTAATGAAGATTCAATGAGTTTTATCTGAGTCCTTCACCATCACACAGCAATAAGCAATCAGATCATATCTATTCTGAAGGAATCCAATCAAAAGAAGAAAAAATTAACCAAAATGAGATGTCAGAAGTTAACAAGATGGTTCCTAATGGAAATAATTTTAATATTATACTTAAAATTTTGCATATATATGATATATAAATATAATGTATATAGAATTATCTGTAAATATTTTATATGTCCCACAGTTCTAATAACCAACCATCATCAATAACATTCAAAGTTCAATTTTTACTTGGAACTGAGCTGTTTTTAGTATTAAATATGATTTTCATTTTTAGTCACAGGGAAAGAGCAGGCGCAGAAAGTAATTAACTTTTATGAAGTACCTACTACTACTATATACTAGACCTTATGCTAGTGGTATTACATAGAGAGTCACTTTATTCCTTAAAAAAAAAGTAATGACAAAACTCAAACCCATTTGACAGTAAGGTTACATAGGAAAAACATAATAAAATTATGTGTTAAGATCTCAAAGCTGGCAAAAAGTAAAGATGAGGTGTAAATTAAGGCCTTTTAAATATCCAAGCATGTAAATCACAAAATAAACATAAACTAATTGATATCCACTAGTTTAACTAGAAATGAAAGCACATTCATTGGAATCAATGAATGATAGTGATTAAATTGCCCTAAAAGTTAAAGGTTAGCTTTGATGCAATCCAGTAGAAACTGCAATAGTTCTCATGGTTATAAAATTGCAGGAGTCCCCGTGAGCTTTGGTGAGGAGTCAAACCTTTGCCTTCTTCTCTTTGGGCATGCTCTCCATTTACTTGGAAAACAGGCAGTGATGGGACATGTTCTGAAGATAGGACATCCACTATAGCACTTTCATCAATGGATTGCATACATCTATTAAAGGAACTCTTTCTGATCTCTCACGCTTTTTATTTTTCCAAGAGCAAAATGAAGCAAGTTGAATCATTACATCAGTCATTTTCATAAGAATGTATATGCTCAGATAGATATTTTCTTTATCAAGAAATAGACACATAAACATATGCATACATAAGTGCATTTAAGTGTATATATGCATATATGTACAAGTATTCATATATGTACAATTATATACAGTGTAAGATTATCTTTTTCTTTTCAGTATATGGAACTTTCCTTTGTTAACTAATATTAAACAACAGTTCTAGCATAAGTTCAAATGACATCTAGAGAGACATGAAAGTCCACCTACACTTACCCATTGGCTTCAAATGATAGCTAGCTCCTTTTTGTCAATAACTACCAGAAAACTGTTGCTGATCAGCAGTGAATTATTGTGAAAGATGAGACATGGGCAGAGGAAAGAGATACTGGATAGTAGAGACCACATCTCCTGTGTCCAAACATCTGCCTCTCATAATCTTATTTCTCTTTCTCACTAAAAGCAAAGGAATACATAAGCAAAAATGATTGAAAATGTAGCAAAGCCCAAGTAATTAAAGTGCTAAGTAATGGTCTTCTTAATTCCCCAATACATTATTTTAATTAAAATAATTCCATATTTAATAATTTTTAGATTTCTATTGATGCATTATAGTGTCACATCATAATGTAGTGATAGTGACATACATGCACACAGCACTTGCTGGACCTTCCCCCGGCTCCCCCCACTCCGCCTCTTCCCTCTTCCACATACAAGATATTGAGATTGGCATTGGTATCCTCACATATACACACAATGTCAGTGGGAGTGTTATCTTCATTAATTATCCCTCTTCCCACCTCTCCCTCCCCAAAACCACCTCCCTACCTTAAACGTTCCTCAAAATCGAATGGATAAAAGACTTTTAAAGTAAGGAGAGATTACATTTTGACAGATTTAAAGCAGTGAATCAAACCTCAAAAATGATGTTTTCCCTCAAAAACCTCTTTTTCTTCAAAAATCACAAGCCAACAAATCAGGTGACCATCTCTTTTCAAATTGAGTGACATATCATGATAGTGGCAAATATATCAGTTTTGATAGATAATGTATTTTTAGAGATTTAATTTCTTCATTGTAACTGCTAGAAAATGGACAGAGTATTATCTTATTTTCTCCAATAATTAAGCCCATTATATTTCTACTCCTGTGCACTTCTCCATATCTGCCTCTTGGGGGAAAGGGGCATTGGTATGTTCAGCTTACTCCTCTAGTCTCCTGGTTTGTTGGCTTGTTTGTTTTTCCCATGGCTCTGGGGGTTGAACCCAGGGTCTTGTACATGCTAGCAAGTGTTCCACCACTTAGCTATACCTCCATCCCAGTCATCTGGTTTTATTCTCTCCTTATTTTAGCCTCTTAGTCTCCTAAGAGACATCCCCTCAGTTCTTAAACACAATTGTCTTTTAATCCCCTGAATAAAAATTCTGAGTTTCTTCTCTAATTTCAGGTTGTAATGACTTTATCAATTATGGTCACTTTCTCAGTTCTGGAAGACCAGGTATTCCCCAATTCGAGGCTCCAATTCAATCTTCCTCCCCATCAAAACACACACAGCCAGGTGTGGCAGCATATGCCCGTAATCCCAGTACTTGGGAGGCTGAGACAAGAGGATCGCAAATTTGAGACCAGGCTCAGAAACTTAGTGAGACTCTTAGCAACCTAGTGAGACCCTGTTTCAAAACAAAAAATAAAAAAGGGCTGGGAGTGTAGCTCAGACATAGAATGTCCCTGGGTCCAGTCCCCATTACCACACACAACACACACACACACACACACACACACAATTATTTTCATCTGTCCTTATCTAATACTCTGAATTTCTGATTTGTTCTTTATACCCCTATGTTCTGTGCATTATCTCTCCTAATGACTTCATTTATCCCTAAACCATAAGCTTCTACATGTGGTAATATCTCACAACTTTATAAGTGTCTGGGTAAAAACTCTATTTAAATTGTTCTGTATTTTGTATTACTAAAACTAGGCTCTTCTGTGCCCTGAAAATCAGATTTATTTCTTGACGTTCCTTATCTCAGTTAATGGTGTTATTATCCTTCCAGCCTCTTAATACAAGCATTAGCAACTGCTGCATAGAGAACCTCTTCCCATATAATACAATAAGAGGACTCCCTGAGGCAGGTTCTGTCTTCTTTTCTGAATCATGAATATGTGAGCTGGCGAAGTGAATCATCACTAATGTGGGGACCGAAATTCGGAAGCTTTTTCTACTTGGTAACTTTGTCCTTGCTTTGAGTTATATTTCAAGGTAACCATAAGCAATTTTTGAGTCTTTGTTATGTCAGACAACCTGCTGACTCTGTTACATGGACTATATTGTCCTGTTTTCTTGATAGTAGTCTCACAAGTTGGAGGTTATTCCCATTCCCTGGGCGAGGAAACTGCAGCAAGCATATCTAAGTATGTTTCCCATAATCATTACAAGTAGTATGCAGGTCCCAGTCTGTTTCTAAAGGGTATCTATCTTTCTTTATTGTACTTCTTTAAGTTATGCAACATTATGTTTCAGTAATCATACGTGCAGTGAAATGATTATCGTAGTCAAGCAAATGAAGATATTCAGTATCTTAACATACTTATCCTTTTGGTGTTAAAAAGCTGTCCTTTTATTTCTACAGCATCTATATAAGCTGTGGTATAGAATGATACTTGGAGTGCATGCAAACATCAAGTGCACTGAAACTGGCACCTTGTTCTTATAAGTTTAAGGAAATTGGACTGTAGGATATAGCAGTGAAAAGAGTCTTTTTCATACTTTGACAATTCAAAGTTCAAGTCTTACCTGCTGAATCATGAATTCTATTATGTAGAAAATCATATCATAATGAGATTCCACTCACCAACCTTTATGCTTAAGCACCATTTTAATGGCTCTTATACATAAGGAAAGAATATGTCTGCATCATTGGAACTGAAACTCAACTATGGGCCTTTGCAATGGTACTTTGATCATTCAGTCACTTTCAAGTAGATTTGGTTTTGTTCTTGTTTTGTATAGGTGGAGGTTTGTTCTGTGAAGTTGGGGAGAACATATTTAACACAGCTGTATTTTTTTCTCACAAGAAAAACAGGCTTGGACAATTAAATTCTTGTCATATGGTGAATATGAATCTTACCATGCCAAAATATAATCAGTATGTTACACCAGTCTTTGTATGTCGAGGAGTACAAAATAGTCATGAGACTGCTCTGTTATACACTAACATAGTATTAAAGTATGAAAACATGCTTCTTCCCTCATTTGAGCTGCAAAACAATGCAAGATTATTGTTCCCATTTTAGAGATAAGAGAATTCAAGCTAAGAGTGTTAAAATAAGCTTCTCAAGGTAAAACATAAAAGCACTCATACATAGAAAAGTCAGGTTGCAAATATGACTTAAAAACGCACTTCATAGTATTGGTAGCTATGTTAGCTTCCCATCACTGTGACAAAAGACCCGAGAAAATCAACTCAGTGAAGGAAAGATTTAGTTTGGTTCATGGTTTCGGTGATTTTAGTACATGGTTGTTTGGTACTGTTGCTTTTGGGCCTGTGGTGAGGAAGTGTATGACATGTGGAAAGAATATGACAGAGGAAATCTGTTCACCTCACAGCAGCTGAAAAATGAGAGAGAGAGAGAAAGAGAGAGAGAGAGAGAGAGAGTAAGCGAGAGAAAGATAGATAGATAGATAGAGAGAGAGAGAGAGAGAGAGAGGAGGCGATGAGGTCTTCAAGGGCATGACGTCTAAATACTGATGACCTAATATCTATCATCTAGGCTTTGCCTCTTAAAGGTTCCATCATCTCCCTAATAGCTTCTACAGGCCAGAGACCATGTCTTTAGCATATGGGCTTTGGGGAGACATTTAAGATCCAAATCATAACGTTGACTCATTAATGTTAGCTCTGTATATGATGGACAGTAAGATATTGCTGTCATTCTATATTGTCATATCATAGGTTACAGCAGTAAAATTAGTTTATAGCAGTATTTTATTATTGCCCATATATCAGTGTGTAGAACTTAAACTATATGGAGACAAGGGAGAATATTGTGGATAAAGAGCCTTCTGAGCATAATGAAAAATATCTCTAGGGAGCAACGACTAAAATTGGTCTTTGAATTGTTTCTGCTCGGTGCCATTTGAAATGAAAAACTTATGATATTGCAGCTGTCCACATCAAAACAAAAATTCAAACCCACTAAAATTTAGTTTTATTGATATTTGAAAAATAATATAAACTGATTCTTTTGGTCAAGGTAGGGGAGTCACTGCAGGCTGAATTTATATCTAACACAATCTTCATTCAATGGATTTGAGTTAAATATTATAGTCCTTTTATTTTGATATAATTATTTATTTTAGTTAAAATATATGCAAGATTGATTATGATAGTTATGAAATTCAACATACTTGGGCATCTTTAAATTTTAGGAATTTAAGTAGAAAGGTTTAATATCCTTGCATCCTGAGGTTGTTTATATTTTTCTGTTCTTCAAACATGTTTTCAATTTTAATACTTAAATGTGACCAGCGGTTAGTGTACAATTTAATCACTGATGATCAAGATAATGGAGTTTAAAAATCAGATACTGCACATGTGGTAGCTTCTTCCAGCTGCAGCTTGCTAGCTTCTACAATAAACATACAATACTTTTGATGTGATTGGTGCAGGCTTCCAACTAAGAGTTGCTAACTTAACAAGAAACCAGCAAATTCTTTTTAAAAGGAGGATCTGGTGTTTGGATGTCTCCTGCTGTGTTAAAAATTTCAACTGCAGTAATTACCAGCAGGTTTTTCCATCTTGGCATGATAGGCAGGAGAAAAGAACCTCTGGAAAAGAGAATGCAAAGAAAGCAAAAACTGGAGGGGAACTATAAAATCGAGCAGATGACAGGCGACTGGATCAATGGCCAGAATTGTCATAAATATGTTTTACAGGAAGATATTGGAACTCACACAGGGAAACATTAGAAATTAAATCTATAAAATATTGATGAATTATAAAAGTATGTGATAGTGCTGTGATTTTTAAGTCTAACAAAAGCTACGTACAATACACTCACATTAATATAATACCAAATCTTAGAATGTATTTATTTACCAGGTGATTTTAAATATAGTTTCTGATTTTGTCCAAATCATTAGTTTTATCTACTGGTAAATATAACATCAGAATATTTCCTTTATTAAGTTATATATCATAAATCATTCCTTTAAAATAATTTTAAATACTTTAAAAAGCTATTTTGGAATTTTTTATATTACCATAAGTATTTTGGTCTAAAATATGAGCTATTATGAATAATCAAAGGAAGGGCTAAATCATTAAATATACTTTATATATGTATATATCTTGAGTAAGTTATTAAAATGAATGAGATATTTAGGAAATTCCTCACTGGGCTGAGTGGCACACACCTGTAGTCCCAATTACTCAAGAGCCTGAGGCAGAGGATTGAAAGTTTGAAGCCAGCCTGTGCAGCCTAGTGAGAACCCCTCTCAAATAATAAAGAAATCCCTGCTGTAGTTCAGAATGTGTACCTTGTTTTAAGCAAGATCAACCATGTATACCCCAATAATTTTGGTCTGACAGGAAACTGAAATCAGGAAGGAAAAAAAAAGATTCTATCTATATCTATGAGAATTTAAGTCCTAAATATTATCACTAGTACCACTAGTTCTAAGCAAACATATATAATAAAAGGTAATGAAATCTGTTTTAGTTTAAAGAACTTATCCACATATCCCAGGTAGAGCCTCATTTCTTGGCAATATCCATTTTTAGTACAGAGATAAAGGAATAAGCATCACCCATTTTAAGCCCAAATGGGAATTTGTTTCTCAACAGAAGATTTATGTATATTTTAAGAAATGAAATACCTTCTAGAAAACTTATCAGTACTAAAACTGTTAACACATAAATTCTTTTCAATTTTTTTTTAAGCAGGAGATTTCATTCTTCTCTAATTCTGCTTAGGACCCACTTTAGTAATACTTTCTGCCTTAGATTAATTACCCTGATCTAATTCATTTAGTGGAGGACAGCTGTGGTACGTGGGTTGCCCACTGATGTATTGTGTTAAATGACGCCCATCTGTCATTGCGGCGTATCAGCATGGATTCAGTGTCATCCACTTCATTGGCTCTGCTGAGATGTGAAGTACAACTACAATGTTTACTACTGTTGTTAATTTAATATCTACACCTTTAATAGCCTGACTGCTGTCACTTGCTGAACAATGATACATGATGGCCAGCGATGAACCAGATAGAAAGCATTAACGAGACAGGCACAGCAGACCCTCTGGTACAGTTAATTAGAATGCTGGTGGGCAAAGTTGCTATTGGGGGCCCTATAGGGCATTCTCCTAGGGAAATTTTTTATTGGGAAATAAAGTTAAAAGAATCTGTGTTAATGGCACTTCTGACAAATCTAATCGTTAATTAATGATTAAATTCTAGCAAATTTAGTCATTTATTCTCTTGATAGCGAGCTATTTTTGACAGTTATTCTATTTTTTTTTTTTTTTGCGGTACCGGGGATTGAACGCAGGGGCGTTCTACCTCCGCGCTACACCCCCGGCCCTATTTTTTTTTTT